>JAPTSV010000871.1:173433-189589 GCA_026979955.1 Megalurothrips usitatus | reverse complement strand
GGGCGCTGCTGCTTGTCGGTCTTGGGCTGGCTCGGGGAGGTGAGTTGTCCAGGCCGTCGCTGTTCCCGCTGCTGCTGCTCCGCCTGCCCACACCACCATTCCCATCACCGCCACTCCCCTCACCCTCAGATTCGACGTCAGGGTCGAGCTCGTTGGCGCCGCCGGTCGCTCGCGCGTAGCTCTTGGCTCTGGGCTGCTGCGGGCACTGCTTCACCATGTGCGAGGTAGCGCCGCACCGCACGCAGGTCTTTGGCTGGCCCGGGTACATGACCACCGCCGTGCAGCCAGCCACAGAGAGGTATGACGGAATATGCGCTGACAAAGTCATTCGCACCACACGGGTGCCATTACTCACGCTCGTGAGGGCCTTGTTGCGCTGCCACAGCTCAAACGACATGTCCCCGATGATGGTCCCGTAGCGGCGCAAGGCGGTGGTGACCATGTCGTGAGGCATCCCAAACGGCAGGTCCAGCAGACGAATAGTTATGTCATTCAGTCCCGCGTTGGTGACGGACACCGTGGTGGAGTCCCCGCTAGCATAGCAGAAGGTGGGGTCGGTGGCGCCCAGCAGGCAGATCTCCTGGCAGATGTCCGCGGAGGCGAGCGTGACGCTGATGACGCGGCGGCGGTACTCCGGCTGGACGCACCTAACCTCCTTGGTCACGTCGAGACGGAACGTCTTCTCAAGAAACACAAAGATTTCGTTTGGCGAGGGCTTTGGCGCCGATCGCCGAAACTTGATTTCGACGCTGTTCTCCTTCCATCTTTGCTGAGAGTTCATGGTTGCATCACACAGCACAGTCAGAGCACAAAAGCACAACACAAACACGCCCGCCGGGCGAGGGGGGGAGAGGGCCGCCCCAACGCACGCAGTTTTGAGGTTAGGCACAGCGAGGCTACGCGCCGAAGCGACCTGCTCTCCACGGCGGCCGGGAGCAGACGAGAGCCAAGAGCTACGCGCGAGCGACCGGCGGCGCCAACGAGCTCGACCCTGACGTCGAATCTGAGGGTGAGGGGAGTGGCGGTGATGGGAATGGTGGTGTGGGCAGGCGGAGCAGCAGCAGCGGGAACAGCGACGGCCTGGACAACTCACCTCCCCGAGCCAGCCCAAGACCGACAAGCAGCAGCGCCCCCAACAGCGGGGCCCGTAGCACATTGGCAGCGAGCGCGCTCGGTGAGCCGGAGTCCCCGGTTCTAGACCCGCCACATGCCACTTTTTCTGAAGTGCTCAGCCCTGTTCAGCAAGAGGCTGAGGTTCTACCCTCATCTTTTGACGCATTCTTCGGGCTGGCAGCCCGTCCTGTACAAAGGGATGCGTCCGAGGTCTCGTTCCCCCGCCAGCTCCCCTTGACCGAAGAGGCAAGCCAGCCACTACTCGCCAGCAACGAGACCCTTGGAGCAGAGGTAGAGAGCTTGCCTGGGAAGCTGGGAGACCCGGTTCTAGCCCCGGTGAGGCGGTCCATTTTATCCCCCCCTGAGGATGATTTGCAGAGGAAACCTGTCAGAGAAACAGCATTGCACCAACAACAACGTGACAGCTCAGTGGCAGCGAGCAGCGCTGACGGTCAGTCAGCCGGGGTTCGATCCCGGCCCAGGTCCGTGCTTTCTCTCTCTGAGAACACGCCTGACCCTGACTTAGCCGTAGGAGCCGCCACAACGGGAGGGGAGGAGGTTCGGAACCCGGTGGGGGAGACACTTTTTTCGCCCGCGGAGCCGGCACTAGACCCCGCGCTGGAATCCAGAACCGGCTTTTGGCCAATGTCAAGCCTGGACACGAGCAGGGAACAATCTTGGGCATCGGCGTGCAGCACACCTGTCGAGACTGGGAGCAAGTTTTGGGAGAAGGATGAGGAGGAGAAATCAGAGAAAACTGTACCTACTAGGCAAAGGAAAAAGATCGGAGCGCCCCTCAATACGTGCTGGACTCCAAAGCAGGCGGTGACCAGGGCTATGCGGGCAAACAGCAGGGAGCAAGCTGACGCGTTCCTGAAAAAAGGGAGCACAAAGCGTGCTGCGAGCAGCCCAAATGATACGGAAACACAGAGAAACACCAAATTTGTCAAAAAACCCCAACCCAAAAAAAATGGCAACAAGTAGACTGAAATTGCTTACTCTCAACATATGTGCAATCTTATCCAACGTCAACCTACTCACCCTTGAAGGCTTCATCCGCACAACGGGCGCTGACGTAGTCTTTCTGCAGGAGGTAGCCACCGCTTCGCTGACCTTCGCTGGATGGCGGGGGGCGGTGAACCTCGGAACTGGAAACAGAGGAACGGCGATCCTCTGGAAGGCAGCGCTGCCACTCCGCGTCGTCTGCAAGCTGCCGTGCGGCCGGGGAATGACAGCAAGACTGGGCCAGCTGACGCTCATCAACCTGTATGCGCCATCAGGCACGCAAAACAGAAAAGGAAGGGAGGAGTTTTTTAAAAGCACCATAGCACCACTGCTACTCAATGCAGATGATGATACGATTATCGGGGGCGACCTTAACTGTGTGCTCTCCCGAGACGAGTGCACGGGAAAACAGCCACCATCGCCCGGGCTCAGAGCCCTCACAAATGATTTACATCTGGTCGATGTGTGGAAAAGAATCAACCCAAATCAAGCAGGATACACTTTCAGCACAACATCGTCAGCATCAAGATTGGACAGATTTCTGCTCACAGAGGACCTTGCCTGCAAAGTACAGAATCTCTGCCTCCAACAGCCACCTGTAAGCGACCACAAGAGCGTTGTCATCACCCTACAGACCGAGCTCCAAAGGCGACGATCACAAGAGCCGTCCCAGCTCTGGAAGATGGATTCAACAATCCTGCAGGACCCGGCCTTCCTGCCATCCTTTGCAGACCGCTGGGAAAACCTCAAGCGCGCAAGCATAAGGAAACGAGATGTCGTCGAATGGTGGGAATCCCTAGTGAAACCTGAGATTAAGAAGTTCTGCACAGCCTTCTCCACCCACCTGAAACAAAGCCAGAGACAAACTCTTAGGTTTTACCAAGATGTCCTTGATGATCTCGCGAGCAAAGACAACCTGCAAGAGGAAGAGCAGAACAGGATCAAGGAAGTCACGGCAGCAATCAAGGACATACACACCAGGCAGATGCAGAAGGCACTCTACAGTGGCAAGGATGAACATCTCTGCCCAAACGAGAACGCCTCCTTGCATCACATCGTGAGAACAATCCGGGCACGAAAAGAAAGGCAACTCGACGTGCTGGTGGACGCAGACGGGCGGGCACTTACTGCTCACGAGGACATCGCCAAGCACGTTCACAGCCATTTCAAGAGCAAGTTCGCGGCGACCCCTGAGGCACAAGGCGATGAAAGTATGCTCGATGAGGTCCCGGAGTGCATCAACGCGGAGGACAACGCGGCACTGCTCAAGCCAGCCACTCCTGAAGAGCTGCTCGCTGCCCTCAGGAGAAGCAAGCCGAGGAAATCACCAGGCGAAGACGGGATCCCGACCGACTTCTACAAGGCCACATGGGGCATAATCGAAAATGACTTCCTGGAGGTGACAAACGAAATTATCGCCAGGAGAAAGGTCGCTTCAAGCCACAAACTCGGCATAATGGTCCTGGTGCCAAAGGTGGCCAACCCCTCCACCATTAAAGACCTGCGCCCGATCACTCTCCTCAATGCCGACGGAAAGCTCATTTCCAGGGTGCTGGAGGCCCGCCTGCAAGATCTGCAGGACCGCCTGCTGCACCCGCTACAGGTCCGCGGGGGGCACGCGCGCAACATGTCCGCGGCGCTGTGTGACATCAGGGACGCAGTGGCCATGATCGACTTGACCAACGGACACAAGCGGAGGAGGACCCGGGCCTGCATCGTCTCGATGGACCTGAAGGGGGCCTTCGATAACGCCCGCCACTCTTTCATTTGGAAGGCCCTGGAAAAAGCGGGAATCAGTCAAGAATTCATCAGTCTCCTTCAATCCATGTACGCCGGTGCAACATCCCAGGCCAGCGTCAACAGGAAACTCACCGCACCTTTCCTGCTCTGCAATGGAGTTAGACAGGGGTGCCCGCTGTCCATGGTCCTCTTCAATGTGGCAATCAGCCCCCTCATCAGGGCGCTGGCCAGGAGGCTGGAGGGGTTGACACTAAACCACCCCGAAACAGGAGCCCCGGTCACTCTCGCCACGTCCTCCTACGTGGATGATGCGGTGGCCGTTCTGGCCAAGCACGAGGACGCTGAAGTGCTGTCACAAGTGCTCAATGCCTTCTCCGCTGCCTCAGGCCTGGAAGTTAACGTCGACAAGACGGTGGCCCTCCCCCTTGGAGACTGGGACAGGCGCCAACAACTGCAATACAAGTACGTCGACAGAGTGAAGATCTTGGGTGTGCACTTCGCCAGCTCTGTAACCGAAATGATGAAACTTAACTGGCCTGCACGGCTTGGGCGCGTGCACGGGGTGCTCAACGACGCGCGGCTCAAAAAGCTTAACCTTCTCCAGCGTGTGGTTTATGTAAATACTTACGCGCTACCCATTGTCATGCACCTTGCACAAATCCTCCCCTGCCCGAAGGCCATAGCCGGGAAGCTAGGGAGCGCGCTGTACGCCTTCCTTAAGACGGGCCGCTTCTTCATGGTGCCGCTTGAGAGGCTGTCCCGGGCACCGCACGAGGGGGGGCTGGCACTCCTGCACCACCGCTGGAAGCCGCTCTCCATGTTCCTGGGATGCTGGGAGGCGGCCGCCAGAGCTGCGGCCCCAAGCTTCACGGGAGTCTGGTTGAGAACCCTGGAGGAGCTCTTCGACTACAGGAACGGCGTCCCGAAGAAACTCCAGTACTTCGCGGAGTTCATGGAATACAAGGACACCCTTCCTCCCACCCTTCTGGGCAGGGACCTGTCCAGGGGCGCCTACGCCGCCCTGCTGGACAGAAACCCAGCACCGCCGGTCCGTGTCGAGGCCTACAACCCCGGCTGCGACTGGACAACGGTTTGGGCGGCAGTCAGCAGCAAGGCTCTAGACCACAGCGACAGAGCGGCGTGGTACTGCGTGGTCAACGACCTAGTCGCCACCAGGACCAGGCTGCTTAAGATCAGAAGGGCGGAGGACGACCGGTGCGAGAAGTGCGGCGAGACGGACACGCTCCTGCACCGGCTCACATCCTGCGCCCCCGACAGTCAGCGTGGGTGGGCCCTCTGCAGGCGGCAGCTGGCGACGCTGGCAGGAGTGCCACTAGCAGCCGTCTCCCCGGAGCTGCTGCTCCGACCAACTCTGCAAGCAAACGACAGCGAGAGAACTATGCAAGTAAACGCGATCCTGGCAAGAAGAGCGGCACGCGCGCTAGAAGAGTGGAAGGATCAATAGTCCACCGGGAGACGCTGGGGTAAGAGCCGGCCCAACACCCGCCAACAGACACCCCAGGATCCCCAAGACCCGCCAATACCCGCCCTGCGATCCCCAACACCCGCCCAAGGGCCGTGAGGGGGGAGGGCGGTGAGGCCGTGAGGGGGGAGGGTGGTGAGGCCGTGAGGGCCGCGCACACTGCCCCGGCTGGCGCCCCAATACCCGCCAACAAACGCCCCAAGACCCCCAATACCCGCCAATACCCGCCCGGAGATCCCCAAGACCCGCCTACGGGCCGTGAGGGAGGAGGGCGGTGAGGTCGTGAGGGGTGAGGGCGGTGAGGTCGTGAAGGGCACCCCCGCCATCAACGCAGAAGTCACCATCCGGGACACCTTTCAGCAACGAGCTCCGAATCGATACCTGCCTGGCCCCCGCCGTAGTCCAAGAAAGAATGCTGCTGTGGTGCCCAGAGCGAGGCCACAGCAAGATCTTCCATGTCCACGGGAAAGAAAAGAAAAAAAAAAAGGATCCTTCCCTGAAGTTGAGTGCTTCGCTAACAGCAGTCCTTGCTTAACCGTGCCAGCCACATCGACCCGCTGCCTACCGCTGACTTCCTGTGTGTCTTGTGTTCCAGGGGCCGAGAAGAAAGGCGTGTGCGGCGTCCCAGGATGAGGTCCCTGGACACAGGCCGCAGCTCCAATCCACAAATCCACGGCGGCGACGGAGGCACCGCAATAGAGGACCCTGGACTGCAGCCTGCCTGAAACAGAAACGCAAAACAGAAAAAAAAACAGACATGTGCAAGAGCCACCATCTCCTAGAACTTTCCTCAAGATATACATCATTTAAAAACCTATCTGTGATATTTATGTGTTTTGTTAAAATTCAAAAAAAAATAAAAATGATGTACTAAAAAAAAAAAAAAGTTGGTTAGAGCGTCGTGCTAATAACGCGAAGGTCGTGGGTTCGATCCCCCCATGGGCCAATCATTTTGCCACTTCATCATCTCCACAACTCCACAACTCCACAACTCCACCACTGCACCAAGTCACCCAGTCACATTGAACAAACACACTTCCACGCACTTCGAACGCACCTCGGACGCCCTGCGGATGCTTTTGGGCACGGCTTTTGCAGCGGGCGGCTGGCCCGTTCACACCGCTCTGCTCCGCCCCGCACCGTCGCGTTACGTATGGTCACACGCGAGCGTCGACCGATACAAGATCCTTCGATAGCTCAGTTGGTAGAGCGGTGGACTGTAGGAGGTCAGCGACGCACCGTCGCCTTGCGGGTATCCATAGGTCGCTGGTTCAAATCCGGCTCGAAGGACTATACCTTTTTTTAAGTTTCTTTCTTCTTCTTCTTGCTTCTCCTTCTTCTTCTTCTTCTCCTCTCTCTCTCTCTCTCTCTCTCTCTCTTTCTCTCTCTCTCCCCTCTCTCTGTCTCCCTGTATATCTCTTTAATTTCCTTCCCTTTTTACCCATCTCTCGTTGTTGCCTCCTTCTCCACATTTGTGCTATACTTTCTCTTCCGCAACTATTAAAAGTAAAAGAATTCCGGTACCGGGAATCGAACCCGGGCCTCCTGGGTGAAAGCCAGAAATCCTAACCACTAGACCATACCGGATGGCGTCAGGAACGATCGGGCCGCACGACCTCTTGGGCGCCGCTATCGCGGCGCCACTCGCGGCGCACGCAAATCGCACACGCAAAAAAAAGGGCGTGGGACGCTCAGGGGCAGGGGGGCTCTGTCGAAAACTTGGGACGGCGTGCAAAAAGAGTGTGCCCCGGGTGAGGATCGAACTCACGGCCTTCAGATTATGAGACTGACGCGCTGCCTACTGCGCTACCGAGGCAGGCAACGTCCCGGCCGGCAGTAGCACGCAAATGGATGGATCGCTTGCAGCGTCTTGGCGGGCCAAAAGAGTGCGCCCATGACCCCGACGTGATTTGAACACGCAACCTTCTGATCTGGAGTCAGACGCGCTACCGTTGCGCCACGGAGTCGCCATGGGAGTGTGCCTCCCCGTCGACAGCCTCCACCTTTGCTGGTGGTCGGGGAGACGGCGGCGTTCGCTCGATCGCTCATTGCCGCGCCGCGGCAAAAGAGACGGACGTTATGATTCCGCCCGGGATCGAACCGGGGACCTTCTGCGTGTGAAGCAGACGTGATAACCGCTACACCACGGAATCGTCGTGCTCGCCGCACCAATGACGGATGCCGAACTTTAGAGCAGCCAGGGCGAGTTGCTCTGTGGCTCAGTCGAGTAGCAAGCAGGTCGGGCGAAAAGCACCCGTTCCCACGGCCGCCACCGCAAGGAGCGGAGTGGCGGCTAGCGCACGAGTGGCCGGTGTGCGTACTGATCGACGACGATCCCGGCACGAGGCGACAGTGGTGTAGTGGTTAGCATAGTTGCCTTCCAAGCAGTTGATCCGGGTTCGATTCCCGGCTGTCGCAGACGACCCTTTTGTCGACGAAGTCGGCGTCGGATGGGTTGCCTATCCGCCCGGCGCGCGGCGCGGACCGGCCTACAAAGTGACGTGAAGGTGGCCGTTGCCGTCACGGCGATTCCGTGGTGTAGCGGTTATCACATCTGCCTAACACGCAGAAGGTCCCCAGTTCGATCCTGGGCGGAATCAGCTTGGCCTCCTTTTTTCGAAGAGCGTGTCGCTGTACCGGCGCGGGCACGCACACAAACGACCCGTTTGCATGAGTGCATGGTATACACGGGGGTAGCGTGGCCGAGCGGTCTAAGGCGCTGGTTTAAGGCACCAGTCTCCTCGGAGGCGTGGGTTCGAATCCCACCGCTGCCAGCTCACTTTTTACCACTGTCCATTTCCACTGAAACATAAAGAACGAGAAAAAAAAAAACAAAAGAAAAAAAAACACAGCCACAATAGCAACAGCAACGAAAACGAAAACCAAAAGCAGGCACATCCTACCGGGGCTAAACAGTAAGTCTTAGTTCTTGCTTTTTCTCTCCCCACTAGAGCAAAATAAGAGCACCGACCGTGACAATTGTAACAGTGTAGTATTTTTCCCTTCGTCTGATTGCATGGAAGGGAGGCGAGCAGCATGCACCCGACGGTAGCTCTCTGTTCGTGCCTCATCCTTTGTCAGCCATGTGACAGCTGGCACAGCATGGTTTACGAGCGTTGACCGCCATCACAGATCAGGCGGTGCAGCCAGTGCAGTCTAGCCTGCACGCGCCGTCCCTCCCCTCCACGCACGCGCGCCCTTGGAGGAGGGGTCGCACCCCTCGCACCCCTCGCACCCCTCGCACCCCTCGCACCCTCCCCTCACACGTGTGCGACGGGGTAGCGAGGGGACGCGTGCAGCCCTCGAAGAACCGCGAGCTGGACCAGAGTATAAATATGGGGACCAGTGTCGTGTCCCGGCAGTTCTCCCTTGGCTCCTGACCCGGACGGACGTCTCCTGTGACCCTCCGGCGCCCGAGAGAGAGAGAACGGAACTTCGCCCGCTTGCCGAACCTCCCCAACTTTGTATTCTCCTCCGGACCAACAAAGGTATAATAAACATCATGTCGCTACTGAGCAACCAAAACCAACACCAGTCATTTCCTAACATTCCCTCCTGAACACTGATTGAGAGCCCGGGTACGAAAGGCCCAGCTAAGCCTGGCCTACCCAACGTGGTGCATCGGCCGACAATCTGTGTAACGGAGAGATGTCTGGAAGTGTGGTGAAATTTTGGGATGTCAGTCTTAAATTCAGTGTAGCAATAAGTTAGAACATTGGGTTCTTTTGAAATAGGCCTGTTGTGCGAATTTTTTTCTCGGGATGTCGTGCGTTCCTAGTTCCCCTACTTTATTGCCAAGGGGTGGTTTTGCTGTTCTGGCTTTGACGGAAGGGCTGTGCATTTCAAGGTGCGTCCTGAGCTCGGACCCACCCGCCCACCCGTACGGGCCTGGCTGCCCACTAGCCGAGCCTCATGGCCGAACAGCCCGACCACCTGCGTCTGAATGAATTACGTGATCGTGCGTACCAGTGGTTATGCGATTGCGCCATATCTGACAACTTAGCATACCTAACTCTTCCCTCCCACGCCATTGTTCATAAAATCGCCGCCGACACCCTTGCTCGCCAAATCCTTCTGTCCACACCCCACCTGTACCGCGCCTTTTCCTTCCCCCAAGCTGTCCCTTTTCATGTCAATTCAGCGGTCCGCACGTTCGAGCGATTGCACCCTAATGCGGCGACGCCTCACCGTGTTCAGCTTAGGCTAATTCGCGTTGGCGAGCCTGACCCACACACGAATGTGCTGCGGTTCTCAATACGGAAAACATTTCTTTTCCTTGAGTCGCTGCAAGCGGCGCGCACCCCGCGCGCCCTTCAGCTCCAGCTTCTGTCCGTGTGTGTCCGTCACGTCTCGGTGTGTGCAGTAAATTACGCGAACGATCTGGTCCTGCCATTCATTCCCCCGCTGCCGCTCCAACTGGCAAATGCGATGGCGCACCCTATCATTACCTTATCTCCGTCTCTCCCCACATTTTCGGGGGCGCCCGACGAAAGTGTCAACGCATTCTTGGCGCGACTCGATAGAGTCATCGGCATGCATGCGGATGCCACTTTCGAGACCAAATTATTCTACTTGGAGAATCAACTCCGAGGGGGCGCCGCCACTCTTGTCCAGCAAGAATTCGACGGAATGGCACTTGATGAAACGGCCGCTCCCCAACCGCGTACCCCCGAAAATATTTACGGATATATACGACAGAGATTGCAGGACTCTTACCAAGCCGTGTATGACGAGGGGCGCTATTATGACATACTCCGTACCCGTATCAAGTCCGAGTCAGAATCATATAGTGCTTATGTGACGTCTGTGATGGAATTGTGCAATAAGGCAGGTATCACCACGATGGCTGACAAGCTTCGTCACGCCCACAAAGGTCTGCCTCCGACCATGGCATGCTGCCTTCGTCCCACGGACTATAACAGTGTACCGACCTTTCTGGCGGCCGTTCAGGCCATGGACAAAACTCACCGCGCAGCGGCACGCGCCCATCAGGTAGTGAATTCGACCACTGGCCCTGCAGCAGATGTCGCCTTCCCCTCCCTCCCTTCCCCCTCCCATCCGGCACCTCAGGCTCCCTCGTCCACCACAACCGACGCCAAAGTGCAGGCCCTCATTCGGGCATTTAAAGAACTCATGCGCTCGGACGGCGTTAACGCAGTCCAGCCGCTTGAGGTCCCCTATGGAGTCACCAGGGAAGTCTCACATGGTTACTCGGAGGAGAGGGGCCCAAAAACCCCTCTTTTTCAATGTAACAACTGTCACGGGCCTCACCCAGACAAAAATTGTCCAGTAAAAAACTTCACGGGCAGACCTTAGTCGGGAAGTTCTGCTTTGCTTTTCCCCCACCTCCCGCCCCGACATCTGACCAATTACGGTACGAAAACATTCGTACCCTCAAAATTCCCAATTCTGCGAATAGCTTTTTCGAAGCAATATCTTTAATGCATTTAGCGGACAGAGTGTATGCACAGACCTTACGGCGAGGAACGGCCCAATATGTCGTTGATAATTGGCAAACTTACGGCCACGCAGCATCTGTCAACGAGAGCCCGGCACGGTCCCGCCGCGAGTACATGGCCTTTATGTCTCAGAGCAGTTCAAAAGTCACAGAGTGTGAGATAGTGGCCCTGAGTCGTTTGTTGTCTGTGCACATCGTCATTCATACTGTATCGCAAATTCTGCATTACAGAGTTCCTCTCCCCATCCACTCTATATTTCTTAAATTCGAAGACGGTAATGGTCATTTTTCCCCATTTCACCCTATCATGCAGTCTGGGACGAATAAGGGAAAAGTGCAAACAGCGCTGGTCGACTCACCCCCGCGGGTCCGGCGAGCCCAGAACGGCCGCGCCGGCCCGCCAACCCCCAGAGAGACCACACGTGTTCGCACGCTTCCGGTACCGACTCCCTGCGGTCAAGTCCCACGTAGACGAAATCAAACGCAACCGTTGGCATGTGTCGTAAATGCATTCCCCCGCGATCATACCAAGGCGGTCCGCGCTGACTCCCCTCGCTCCACGTGGCGATCACATGGTCCTACCCTCCCGCAGGTCCCTGTCTTTAACCGCTTTTCCCCTCTGGCCGAAGTATTGGAGGTCGTCGACCCGCCCCCGTCCCCACAGCATGTTGCGCGTGTGCGACGGCGGCGGCCGCGACGAAACGGGGCTGGCCACCCACCGGCTCAATCACAACATCGGCCGGTGCAGGCAGATGGTCAGATAATATCGCCCTCCCCGTCCTCCCTCACAACCCTCCCCTCGTCCCCTACGTCTCCCATGGTCGCGCTTCTGCAGCCGATTAACGACCATCAAACATTGACATTTAAGGCACCGCCGCCGCTACAGGAGTCGCAGCCCCCGCGCAGCTGCACCTCCCCTCCCCGGCGTCCGCGAATCCAGGCGGGTCGTCCCCCGCGCCGGCCCCCGCGGGCCGCGCCGCGCGACACCCCTCCCCTCTCCACCACCGCGACTAATCGCTTTATGCAACGGTCCACCGCGGAGTCACCACGCGCATTGTCTCCTCCGCCCCCCTCCGTGGACCCGGCGACAATTCCTCTTCCTGAAGTCTCCGATGATGAGCTAGACCATATGGACCAGGTTCCAGAAACCGACACGGCTCCTGTGGACCCGACAACGGTCCCTCTCCCGGACGACTCGGATGACGAATCCGAAACCCTTCCTCCTTTCCAACGATCGGAAAGCCTTTTAGCCCCTTCGCCCTCCGCCCATTCCTTTTCCCCAAGGTCATTCAAGTTATGGAATCCAAGTACCCCGGGAAAACGCTGGTTCGTTTTTCTAATTATTACACTATGTGTGTGGTTACAATTTATGAATCTACTTGTCCTTAATACAAGTAATTTACCACTACTATCTTCTTATATAACGGATTTTCTCATTTGTGATTATTACTGGAAATCATTAGCAACCGCCCCGGCTCCGTGCTTTGATGACAGCCTACATAAGAAACACGTGTTCTTACATGAATCACAAGCCTGGATGATGTCTAACATCCGCTTTTTCGCGAGAAGCAGGTATGATTCGCGTCCGTGGCAGTTTCTTAACGTATGGTTTGCTCGCGGGAGCCGACAACGCTCATTTCAGTCGTGGATACGCTTGCACTCCCAATTGCAACGAGTCCCGTCGAAAAGCGTCACTCCTATTAAGCGTCTGTTGCGTTTCCTCCTGTGTCGTTTCCGCTTGCTGCGGTCCCCCGAAGTGGCATCGCGGGTTCCGTGCGTGCGACGTCGACTCAAACGCGACATCTTTCGTAGGAGTAAGAAGCGATCCGTTAGATTTCGCTTGACTAAGGCCAATGTTAATTAATTTCCTGTCATGTATTTCATTTCATTGTGTGCTGACGACGGTATTGCGATACGTCGAGTCCTGAATGACCTCCCCGATACCGACACATGTTACGCACCGGCCACCCCTCCAGGCGTGACCACTAGTAAAGTGTGTCAACGGACTCCTCCCCTCCCCCCTCCCTCTCAGCTCATTGCCGGCCCCCGCTTTGACGACAGTCCTGCAGTGGCAGCAGGCTGCACCGGCGGCGGACCAGGACAATGGCTCCCCTCCCCTCCTCCGCACGAGGGCAGTGCGCAAGGGTGCTCCCCTATTATGACACCCTTCTCGACAAATACGAGTTATCGCAAGATTTTAAGTCACTCATCATTTATAGCGCGCCAACTTGTATGCTATTTCCCTTACTATATTTCTAAATCCGCACCTCTTCCTTACAGAGCACCGATTTGGAAATGTGACCTCTTTTGCCCATACTCACGTTGTAAATTTATGTTACAGACCTAGGTGTGTGCGAGTGTGTCTCCCCTGTTGCTCACAGATGTCTGCCTCTCTTCCATGGACATCCTAGTATCCCACTAACCTTTTCCTTATAAAAAAAAAATCCTTTGAATTTGCCGAGGGCCCAGTTAGTGGCTCTCCTTTCCTTTGCTTTTGATCCCATTTCCTTCAAGTCAGCCCCGAACGGCTGTACGCTGTTAACTGTTGCGACTATACGCATCATCTCGCGCTGGACTCTTATACGCTAAAGACAAAAGCATAATGATTCATCACGACTACAACGCAGTCAGCAGACTCACGGACGACCTGGTGCCAAAGCGCGAACCTCCGGCTCCCCGTGACCCCGCGGCACTCGATGGACGCATCGACGCCGGTCTCAGGACTACGTGTTCTCCCCCGATTCTGACTCTTACAATCAGTTCTGTACATTCGGTCTTCCGCCTACTGCCGCGCAATGGCAAATCCGGGCCGAACTATTCGATCAAAATTTAAAAGTGTTCCGCGTCGCCCTTTTCGGGTTTGGACAGTGCCATGCCACAACAGATCCCGCGGCCCACACCAACTTCTAGCAAGAACGGTCGGCTCAACCGGCAGACTGCAAGACCAAGTGGTTCCAGATCGCTGGGCCCACCACCAGCAGTATGCCTCCGACCCAGCAAGATGTTGGAATCCTAAGATCGCACGGACGCCGCCTCCGTGACGCCCATTCCCACCTTAGTGCTTCAGCAACGACCTTTACCTTTCCGCGGTCTACCAGACAGCGGTACCAACAGTGGACATAGGGGCGCCAACGCCCCGGGCACCCATAGAGGCAGCAGCAGATCCCTCTGCAGGCCGGCTAGGCGCCCGCGTAACGCCTCACCCGGAGCAGAGGGTGTGCATCTTAGGGAAGTCCCCCTTCTGTCAGAACTTTCTTCCTTAATTTACGCTCAATTGACAATTATCCTTCTCTGCCAAATAACATGTTCCTTTAAGTTAAGGTACTAACTAGGTAAATTTTGTATTTTTCTCGTAAGTCAAGCCCTTCCTTTTAGGTTAAGATTCATGAATTAGTTCCTCACCAATATTATTTTTTTTAGGTACGAATGATCATTGTCTATAAACACGTTAGTATTTAAGCTCCCGCCCTACAGCATGTTAGGTTAAGGATGTATCACTTATGTTGGAATATCAATGAACCTTTGAAATAAGAATTAGATTAAGACAGATCTGTCCTAGTATTAAGATTGCAATCATATTTTGGCTATCATCGTGTCTGTTAGATTTAAGGTAAAACCTAGTCATAGTTAAGCACGTTTGGAACGAGATGCTGACACTACGGTCCTGACTAAGATCCTTCTCTCCATTAAGATTCAAACATTTTCATGCATGCTTTCTACTAACGCATTTTCCATAGCGATATAATTTACCCCCCCCCCCCCCCCCCCCCCAGTTCTTGGCTACCTTGGTTGATGACGTAGCGCGGACGACGTCGATCTGAACAGGAAAAAAAAGATCCCTCATCGGTCGAAGGGTTAAAATTTGCTCGGCCGCAGCCAGTGACCCTGATCCCGCCGTCACACCGCAACGGCACGCCGCCCCGGACGCCTCCAGGTTCGCTCTCTGTCGACCTCGGTAAAGGTGTAACGCCACTTGATGGCTAAACACATCGGCAATATACGTTCCGGATCCGGCGGCGTGCGCAAACGTTGGTGTTGTGTGGACAATCGGCCATGGTCAGGGCCTGACTCATACAACGGCTCATGCTCCCTCGCCCAGATCTGAAGTATCAGTGACACGCTCTCCGCAGGGTCCGTGTGCCGACCATTGTGTACGCCTCATCCCGCAAACACTCCGGAGAATGCGTTAGGAAAGTAAATTGTTGCAGCCTCACCAGTGTGTACTTATGGGTATCCATTCCCTTACAACGCGAGAGGTATCTTTGTCATGGCTTTTTGTCCCATGTACATCTATATTTATTTTCAAAAGAATGTTTTCACGCGATTTTCTCTCCTGTTTGTTCTATCGTTCCGCAAAAATCTGGAGCTCATGTTGCTCACGTGCCCTAGATTAAGAATGTCTTAGTTTGTAAGAATTGTAAGCACACTTTCCACTGTTTAAGATATGACCTCCCACCAGTGTGCGTTCCTCATTACTATCGGGTCATGTTTTCAAGTAACGACAGTTTTTGTAATAGATGCTTAAGTCACACCTTTCCTTGTCACAATGTCTAGTTTACTTGCAATGCTGTGCATTATGGGTTACTTTATTACTCGACTCAACTGGTCAACGTAGTTCTTAAGTTTCCCAAATCATATGATAGCATAATGCGATAGGTGTGCCCCGTTTCTCTCTCTCTCTCGCCGGTCGCAAGACCCAGGACGAGGACGCCCTTTTATCTGGTCCCGGGGACGTTAGGGCACAATTGTAACAGTGTAGTATTTTTCCCTTCGTCTCTGGAAGGGAGAAGCATGCACCCGACGGTAGCTCTCTGTTCGTGCCTCATCCTTTGTCAGCCATGTGACAGCTGGCACAGCATGGTTTACGAGCGTTGACCGCCATCACAGATCAGGCGGTGCAGCCAGTGCAGTCTAGCCTGCACGCGCCGTCCCTCCCCTCCACGCACGCGCACCCTTGGAGGAGGGGTCGCACCCCTCGCACCCCTCGCACCCCTCGCACCCCTCGCACCCTCCCCTCACACGTGTGCGACGGGGTAGCGAGGGGACGCGTGCAGCCCTCGAAGAACCGCGAGCTGGACCAGAGTATAAATATGGGGACCAGTGTCGTGTCCCGGCAGTTCTCCCTTGGCTCCTGACCCGGACGGACGTCTCCTGTGACCCTCCGGCGCCCGAGAGAGAGAGAACGGAACTTCGCCCGCTTGCTGAACCTCCCCAACTTTGTATTCTCCTCCGGACCAACAAAGGTATAATAAACATCATGTCGCTACTGAGCAACCAAAACCAACACCAGTCATTTCCTAACATTCCCTCCTAAACACTGATTGAGAGCCCGGGTACGAAAGGCCCAGCTAAGCCTG
>JAPTSV010000871.1:149862-172933 GCA_026979955.1 Megalurothrips usitatus | reverse complement strand
ACTACAAATATTCAATGGTATGAAGTAGTAACTCATAGAGGACAAAATACAGCCGACGCATAACCTCACCAGCGTACAGTACCCGTTTTAAACCTAAATTGACTTTTACAGATAACACAAAGCTCGACAGCTCAAAACAAAGACGTTCTGTGACTTTCAACATTTATACAATCCCCACAAACGCGGCGACTACTTGTAGCCCGTCCGCTTCTAATTTTGTGCATACACTACGTCTGATATTTTCTCGAGCAAATTGAAAGTGGATTATAAGAACTGTCCTACAACTAACCTAAATAGCGTTCATCAGAACCAGGCAAATCCGACGTCCGGCCTCGCCGATGGAATAAAATACTCACATTCACTCGGGACAAGAGATTTACAGAACGAAAACCATGCCTACTCGCCGAAATACTTCGATCACATCGCAGTTTGTTTGTTTGTATTCCGTTGCGACGGCCACTTATTTGCACTCAAATAATACTATTCGCACCATCAACATTATCTGCCCCAAAAAATTGCAGAAGCAAGCAGAAATCGGCATCAATAATGATCAGAGATGTCAAAAAAGTGGTCCGTGCACTGAAAAAGAGAATGCCCAGCAAAATGGGTTCAGTAGCCTACTCGCAGTACATTGTACAAACAATTTTGGGCACAGAACACAACTGCCAAAATAAACCTAACCAAACTTTTGCCATGGAGATCAGGAAAACAACAGATCATCAACATAATTTCCAGCCTTGCAATTAGAATGAAACTCACCCATCAACCATACAACTACAAAAACTAGACAGTGAAAAATTAAAATACTCACTTGAAATTTCGTGAGTCACCAACGGAATACAAACTTACCGTTCGCTAATTTCTCACTTCAATGGAGACGATGGCCACCCGATACGTAGTCTTAGAGTTATTTGGCAACGGGAATAATGAAAATCACAAGCACGAATCAAGCAGATACAAAACGGCGTGTTAGTAAATATTAAATATATTACGGTCCTCGGGCTCCACTTTTTCGCTTGCGCTCGGCTCAGAATATTTCCGACTGGGTTGGGTATGAAAACATTAACATGAGCGAAGCAACGCATTGCAGTTCCAAAGCGATACACTCGACGGCGCCACCGCGCAGTCACAGCAGAGCGTTTAGGGAGTGCCCCTACCGCAACGTCATCAATACGTGGACGGAGTTCGCACAGGTCTCCGACAGAGAGCTGTACTATCTCACGCCGGTCCGTGTCGAGCCCGCCGGGACGATTTGCCCAGACCTCGTTCGGGGCGAAAACCGCAGGGGACGAATGAGTGGCTCCCCAGTGAGGCGTACATGAAGGAATTTTTGAAGTCAGTGAAAAAGCGTAACTCGCTGTCGAAGGAGATCATAGATACAGCTCAATGGACGTACCTCCCCACAACTGCTGTACCGCCACAAGACACTGTGAACTGCGGTCCATTTGTTCTGCTGTACGCTCTGCTGCACTTGAAAAAAATCTCCAAATCATTCTTCAAGGACCCAGGTGCCTTCCGTGAGTTAATAGCGAGGCAGATTTTTGAGGGGTGTCCAAATATGAGGCACCTTTGTCTTAAGTGTGGGCGGGACGAGTACTGCATCAGGGATAAAGAAGATGTCGGAGAGATGGTACAGTGCCGTGCTTGTTTGAGGTGGCTCCATATTCGTTGTTGTGACCCTAAATTTGTTAACATTGAAATGGAGTTTACTTGCTTTTTGTGCATTGCATTCGTGAAGTAAGATTGTATTTAGAAAATGTTCAGTAGGGGCGGTGCGGTCGTCGAGCACAAGTTTTCGAATTCAGTTGCATTACGGCTTCCGGTAAAGTAACTCGATAGGTCTTAAGAACAATGTCCGTTCTGCGGCGCGCATCTTTACAACGTTCGTTCTCCCGCGCGCATTTGCACAACGTCCGTTCTCCGGCGAGCCCTTTAACCTCGTCCTTGCGACATCGGGGCCGCCTCACCACCTGCGTGCGTGTCATATTTGGACATATATAAAACCATATACGTCTATATACGGTCCTACACAACCCTAAACAAATAAACGTACAAGTCATATACAACACCTTACTGCCCACATACAATCTTTTACAATGTGTAGACGATCGTATCCAATAGTATACATTTTATGTATAATCAATGTATAACCCGTTTTACCCTGGATTTCAAGACGATTTCAAAGGAAATTGTACATAAATACTACGAATTCATCCTTAAGATACGCCAGTCGTACTTGCCTCGGCACAAAGTTGTACAGAAGCAGTAGCATGTACGCTCTGCACTGTCGTCCAGGCCCGCTGACAGTGCTGGCCGATCAACCAAGACTACACTAAAAAATTTACGGACTACATTAAGCATTTTTCGGAGTCACAAAAGTTAAACTACAGTCCCGGAATCAAAACTGTTGATTTCAAATCTTAATTAGAAATATAGGGAAGTGCTTAGATATGTGTCTGATTACGCTAAATCCGGTTATAAATAAAATAAGATGTTTCAGACGTAGGAATAAAATAAATAATACCGCATAGTAGCGTTCAACCTTTAAATAATAATATACTGCACATGAAATGCATTCATCAATTCCCAGATAGAGGCCGCCATTTCTGATAATAACTACGGTGCACCAGACCTATAGCAAGCATCCGATAAAATTGTACAGAAAAAGGACCAAATAAAAACGTAACGCTACTGCGCAACCAAAACAAAACCTGTTCTCACTCACGCCCTCCACAACGCAAAACCACCCGCTTAAAATAAGAAAAGTTAAAGTCGAAGCACTCCACGGGAGTTGCTGCGACGCTGCTGCTCCGGTGTTTGGGTGGAAAAAACCCTGAGAATTTGGTGTATGATAGTCCGAGGCCCGCACAACGCATAGAACCAGTTGCTGGAGTTTTTTCCACCTTGGAAGAGCGGCAAAAATTGGTTGGAACAACGGAAATCTGCACTTATTCGTAAAATTCTTTAAACTTTCGCCACTTTGCGACGCTGCTGCTCCGGTGTTTGGGTGGAAGAAACCCTGAGAATTTGGTATACGATAGTCCGAGGCCCGCACAACGCATAGAACCAGTTGCTGGAGTTTTTTCCACCTTGGAAGAGCGGCAAAAATTGGTTGGAACATCGGAAATCTGCACTTATTCGTAAAATTCTTTAAACTTTCGCCACTTTGCATCGCTGCTGCTCCGGTGTTTGGGTGGAAAAAACCCTGAGAATTTGGTATATGATAGTCCGAGGCCCGCACAACGCATAGAACCAGACGTGGTGGTTAGTGGCTGGTGGGTGGGTGGCCACCTTGGTGGGTGGCCAACTTTACTCACGTAGAACAGCACTTACAGGATTCGAGAGGGATTACTGTACTGGAAATATGATTCTAAATTTCTACTAGTCGTTCCTCGTTCGTGCAGAAAGTATGTATTAGCAGAATTTCATGACAACCGAGGGCATAGAAAAACTAGGCATTTGACTCAGAATATTTTGTTTTCGCTGTGGTGGAGAACTTTGCAGAAAGATGCAGAAGAGTATGTGAGGAGTTGCCAATATTGCATGATGACCGAAAATAATCCTCGCCATAAACCAGGTTTATTGGCACCTACCCCACCTGACAAGATGTTTTCACAAATATCGTGCGATTTCGTAGGAAAGTTAAAGGCAAGCAAAAGAAAAAATGACCATTTTTGCACAATTGTTGATTATTACACAAAATTTGCATGGACTAGAGCTGTCAAAGCAGCTGATACAAAAACAGCAATAGAGTGTCTCGAGTCATATTCTTTGAATTTTGGCTTGTGTGACTCATATACAACCGATAGTGCATCTTATTTCACATCATTTTCATTCCAAGAAATGCTCAATAAATGGGATATCTTTCATAAAGCCTTCAGAAGGGTTCCACATTGTAATGGTCAATGTGAGAGAACAGTGAAGTCGCTCAAAGACATGTTGAGTCAATTTTTACTTCAGTTTGAAGAAGACTGGGATTCTTACTTAGAATTTGCTACTTTCCTGTACAATGTCAATTATCATGACACTATCAAATGCAGCCCGTTTTTCGCGGTTCATGGTTATAATCCTACTACTCCAGGTATCTTACAACTTATGCCAAATACTGATGAGAAACTTGCAGACAAATTCAAACGCCATTCAAAAGTATTTACTGATTTAAAGTCCAGGATACAAAAAGCTCAAGTTCACCATAAACAGGCCTATGACAAAGGCAGGCAGGAGGTACACTATACTATAGGACAAATGGTTAGAGTGAAAAATGAATCTGATGACATATCATGGCCGAAGAAAAAAGTTAATTGGCTTGGACCCTACAAAGTGATTGGAAAAAAATCGGATAGATTTTATTTTGTTCTCCTCAAAGAAGCAGATGAAACTGGTAAAGTGAGTGAAGTTGTAAAGGAGTACCATGTTGTCAGTATCAGGCCATATTTTAATCGACCAGCTGATTTGCAGCTTCAAGTAATCAAACCTATGAGTGACATAATCATCAATCATGTCAATGGTAACGTGCTGAATGCCCCGTTGGACAATGTAATCGCTCACTGTATTTCAGCCAACAGGAAGTTGGGCGCCGGTATTGCAAAGACTATAAATGATTATTTCAGAATGAAATATCTTATACCCACGCAGCAATGTACACTGGGAAATGCAATTCGTGTCGAGTCCCACGGTAGAGTTTTCTACAATCTGGTTACCAAAGACTTGCATTTTGACAAACCGACGTACGGAAATTTGGAAACAACTCTCGTTGCCTTAAGTACAGATATGCTAGCAAATACTCATAAATTTTTGGCTATCCAAAAAATCGGTTGTGGCCGTGACTCTTTGGAGCTAACTGCAGTACTTCGAATTCTTCAAAAGGTGTTTCGAAATTCGGGTATTCAAATCTCAATGTATCATTTTACTTCTAATGGTTGTAAAATTATTAATGATTTCCACAAAGAATATGATTTCTTGGCTAATTCGTTCTACAGTCCATTTATTTTCCGTGGTAAGTGGTTTACATCTGTTGAGCACGCTTATGAAGCAGAAAAAGCAACAAATTCTAAGGATTTTGAATGGATTAGAGGTGCAGAAAATTATAAAATTGCCAGAGAGAGAGCTCGGGAAGTTGAAATCCGAGAAAATTGGGCGGACATAAGAAAGAATCTTGTGATACTATTGGTAGCTGCTAAATTTGCTTCAAATCCTCATTTGGCAGAAAAACTGGAAAAAACAGGAGATAAATTTATTATCTATGAAAATGAAAGTTGTGATAATTTGTTTGGTTCATGTGTCTGTGATCGCCACTGGCGTAGGCCAGGTGACAATTTGTTAGGACTCATGTTGATGGCTGTGAGGTCTAACATGCTATCAGGAGAGGCATGTGCCCTCTCCTTGCCGTAAACTGAATACCATACAGGCATCAGATTTGTGCTGCTTCCTCGGCTAGAATTAATCACTAGCGTTAAGTTAGTCTTAATTTTTTCTATCTCTAAGTTAGGCTAATTTTTCTGTAAGTTAATTTAAGAATTTTGGGGCTAGGTAGGTAGAATTCAAAGTAATTTGTAAGGCGTCTTTCCCTTTCCCATCCCATCCTACCACCAAGGAAAACGCGCTATCGGCCTTACGTCTGGGGACCATCTGCTCCGGCAGACACTACCCGACCCGCGATACGCGTGCGTTGTGCGGGATGCAGCGCTCGAGGCGCGCCCTCCCCGTGAGGTGCTGCCACCTACCGCCGTGCAGCGACACTCGCACGCACTACAGCTGGACATCGCGCGCGGCCATCGCGAGGCAACATCTGCATGGTCAGCGCCTGTCCGACTCCCGCCGCGGAGCGTGTCACCACAGCTCCGGCGCGAGCACTGACCCGAGCGGGCAGCTGTCAACCAGCCCGCCTCGGAGCCGCTTCCTTCTTCGCAACCATCCCTGCGAGAGCTTGCAGTCAGCCAGCACCCTGACCCTGGGTCGCTGACCACGTTCGGGTCACACCAGGCCCGCACCGCGTCTCGTCACCCTGTGCCGCAGCCGCACGGCTGGAGCGCTCGCAACACCGCGCGCCGTGCCGCTGCCGGCCAACACGCTGGCGTCAGCGCTTCCATCAGCTGAGCCTGAGTGCGTGACCTGGACTCCTGGTTCGAGTCCCGCGTGAGCATGCCGAGTCCGTAAGGAGGCTGGCGTTTGCTTCTCGCGCAACATCAACATCCGTCGATTTGTCACCCGTACGACCAGGGTTCCGTCACGGAAGCACGAACCGGGAAAATCATGTCTTGACAACCGCTGATTGACCGGGGCGCTAACGACGGGTCACGTCTGAACCCCGAGGCGACCGCTCGTGTGGAGGTGCCGGCCCGAGAAAAGGGCGGGGCGGCGGATCCGCTTCTGTACACGGAGGACCTGACCAGAGCGAGGCTCTACTGCGGCAAGGAAATGAGGACATTTCTCTCCGCACCCCGGGGGAGATAGAAGAAAGAAGACTAAAGCGTTCAAGTGGACTATAACTTTTGGATTAACTGAAAATTCGGTGCTACTAAGTTTTATAAATTCAAAATTAGTGCAGGAATCCGGGGGAAAATCTAGATTATGAAAGTAGTCCTAAGATCTTAGATTTGTAAGGATTTTTTGAAAAAAAAAAAAAAAAGATTTTCTTATCAATAAACGGAAGCCAACAAGGACAATGAGAAATCAAAATTTTGCGTGAATTTAAATAAATTACAGTAGAGTCATCCAAATTGTTATCTGCCTAATGTTTAAATTGAAATCGTCATTTCGACTTTTCGACCCTTAGTTTGAGCATAAGAACGGGACGTTCTTCTCCCAGAGGGGGAGGATGTCAGGGAGGCGCTGACGTTCAAACCAGCGCGGGCTCGGAAAGACGAACTGACGATGTGCTGAGCTAGCGTTAGCGGCGAGCGGCCGAGCCCGAGCCGCGACGCGCCTAGCGACGCGCCGGCAGACGTGTCACGGCCTTCGGACGAATAGCATTCGGAAGTGAGTACTTGGTGGTTTCCATACCCAAAATCGAGTCTCTACCTCAACCAAAGCCTTGATCCCCCCGTCTGAAGCTACACTCAGCCGTTAGGTGTGTTTGTCGTCAGGCTAGTCGGAGTCGCCATAAGAACCTCCAACAGCAGTGCAATGCCGGGCAACACAAGTAACGACTGGTGGCCAGCCCCGTTTCGTCGCGGCCGCCGCCGTCGCACACGCGCAACATGCTGTGGGGACGGGGGCGGGTCGACGACCTCCAATACTTCGGCCAGAGGGGAAAAGCGGTTAAAGACAGGGACCTGCGGGAGGGTAGGACTATGCGATCGCCACGTGGAGCGAGGGGAGTCAGCGCGGACCGCCTTGGTATGATCGCGGGGGAATGCATTTACGACACATGCCAGCGATTGCGTTTGATTTCGTCTACGTGGGACTTGACCGCAGGGAGTCGGTACCGGAAGCGTGCGAACACGTGTGGTCTCTCTGGGGGTTGGCGGGCCGGCGCGGCCCATCTGGGCTCGCCGGACCCGCGGGGGTGAGTCGACCAGCGCTGCTTGCACTTTTCCCTTATTCGTCCCAGACTGCATGGTAGGGTGAAATGGGGAAAAATGACCATAACCGTCTTCGAATTTAAGAAATATAGAGTGGATCGGAAGAGGAACTCTGTAATGCAGAATTTGCGATACAGTATGAATGACGATGTGCACAGACAACAAACGACTCAGGGCCACTATCTCACACTCTGTGGCTTTTGAACTGCTCTGAGACATAAAGGCCATGTACTCGTGGCGGGACCGTGCCGGGCTCTCGTTGACAGATGCTGCGTGGCCGTAAGTTTGCCAATTATCAACGACATATTGGACCGTTCCTCGCCGTAAGGTCTGCGCATACACTCTGTCCGCTAAATGCATTAAAGATATTGCTTCGAAAAAGCTATTCGCAGAATTGGGAATTTTGAGGGTACGAATGTTTTCGTACCGTAATTGGTCAGATGTCGGGGCGGGAGGTGGGGGAAAAGCAAAGCAAAACTTCACGACTAAGGTCTGCCCGTGAAGTTTTTTACTGGACAATTTTTGTCTGGGTGAGGCCCGTGACAGGTGTTACATTGAAAAAGAGGGGTTTTTGGGCCCCTCTCCTCCGAGTAACCATGTGAGACTTCCCTGGTGACTCCATAGGGGACCTCAAGCGGCTGGACTGCGTTAACGCCGTCCGAGCGCATGAGTTCTTTAAATGCCCGAATGAGGGCCTGCACTTTGGCGTCGGTTGTGGTGGACGAGGGAGCCTGAGGTGCTGGATGGGAGGGGGAAGGGAGGGAGGGGAAGGCGACATCTGCTGCAGGGCCAGTGGTCGAATTCACTACCTGATGGGCGCGTGCCGCTGCGCGGTGAGTTTTGTCCATGGCCTGAACGGCCGCCAGAAAGGTCGGTACACTGTTATAGTCCGTGGGACGAAGGCAGCATGCCATGGTCGGAGGCAGACCTTTGTGGGCGTGACGAAGCTTGTCAGAAATCGTGGTGATACCAGCCTTATTGCACAATTCCATCACAGACGTCACATAAGCACTATATGATTCTGACTCGGACTTGATACGGGTACGGAGTATGTCATAATAGCGCCCCTCGTCATACACGGCTTGGTAAGAGTCCTGCAATCTCTGTCGTATATAGCCGTAAATATTTTCGGGGGTACGCGGTTGGGGAGCGGCCGTTTCATCAAGTGCCATTCCGTCGAATTCTTGCTGGACAAGAGTGGCGGCGCCCCCTCGGAGTTGATTCTCCAAGTAGAATAATTTGGTCTCGAAAGTGGCATCCGCATGCATGCCGATGACTCTATCGAGTCGCGCCAAGAATGCGTTGACACTTTCGTCGGGCGTCCCCGAAAATGTGGGGAGAGACGGAGATAAGGTAATGATAGGGTGCGCCATCGCATTTGCCAGTTGGAGCGGCAGCGGGGGAATGAATGGCAGGACCAGATCGTTCGCGTAATTTACTGCACACACCGAGACGTGACGGACACACACGGACAGAAGCTGGAGCTGAAGAGCGCGCGGGGTGCGCGCCGCTTGCAGCGACTCAAGGAAAAGAAATGTTTTCCGTATTGAGAACCGCAGCACATTCGTGTGTGGGTCAGGCTCGCCGACGCGAATTAGCCTAAGCTGAACACGGTGAGGCGTCGCCGCATTAGGGTGCAAACGCTCGAACGTGCGGACCGCTGAATTGACATGAAAAGGGACAGCTTGGGGGAAGGAAAAGGCGCGGTACAGGTGGGGTGTGGACAGGAGGATTTGGCGAGCAAGGGTGTCGGCGGCGATTTTATGAACAATAGCGTGGGAGGGAAGAGTTAGGTATGCTAAGTTGTCAGATATGGCGCAATCGCATAACCACTGGTACGCACGATCACGTAATTCAGTCAGACGCAGGTGGTCGGGCTGTTCGGCCATGAGGCTCGGCTAGTGGGCAGCCAGGCCCGTACGGGTGGGCGGGTGGGTCCGAGCTCAGGACGCACCTTGAAATGCACAGCCCTTTCGTCAAAGCCAGAACAGCAAAACCACACCCTGTCAATAAAGTAGGGGAACTAGGAACGCACGACATCCCGAGAAAAAAATTCGCACAACAGGCCTATTTCAAAAGAACCCAATATTCTAACTTATTGCTACACTGAATTTAAGACTGAAATCCCAAAATTTCACCACACTTCCAGACATCTCTCCGTCACACAGATTGTCGGCCGATGCACCACGTTGGGTAGGCCAGGCTTAGCTGGGCCTTTCGTACCCGGGCTCTCAATCAGTGTTCAGGAGTGAATGTTAGGAAATGACTGGTGTTGGTTTTGGTTGCTCAGTAGCGACATGATGTTTGTTATACCTTTGTTGGTCCGGAGGAGAATACAAAGTTGGGGAGGTTCAGCAAGCGGGCGAAGTTCCGTTCTCTCTCTCTCGGGCGCCGGAGGGTCCCAGGAGACGTCCGTCCGGGTCAGGAGCCAAGGGAGAACTGCCGGGACACGACACTGGTCCCCATATTTATACTCTGGTCCAGCTCGCGGTTCTTCGAGGGCTGCACGCGTCCCCTCGCTACCCCGGCCGCGGCTCGGCCGCTGATTACTCGCACACGTGTGAGGGGAGGGTGCGAGGGGTGCGACCCCTCCTCCAAGGGTGCGCGTGCGTGGAGGGGAGGGACGGCGCGTGCAGGCTAGACTGCACTGGCTGCACCGCCTGATCTGTGATGGCGGTCAACGCTCGTAAACCATGCTGTGCCAGCTGTCGCATGGCCGACAAAGGATGAGGCACGAACAGAGGGCTACCGTCGGGTGCATGCTCCTCCCTTCCAGAGACGAAGGGAAAAATACCACACTGTTACAATTGTGCCCTAACGGTGCCTCAGGAGCGGTAGGGCATAAGTGTTCAAGTAGGCCACCCGCTGAACGATGTTGAAGGCACGCAGGCGCGTGCTGACCAGAACGCTGCGGAGGCCCCCCCCCCCATCCGATTCCTCTAGTTGGTAGCCGTGAGCCTGCTCGTTTTCGCCGTGAACATGACGCTCAGGATAGTCACCTCCTTCATGACGGGGAACGGAAGCAGGGCGCGCCGAGGCCACCGCGCCACGGGGAGGGCCTTGGACTTGTCGGGGTTCACGTGCAGGCCGGACTCCTTGCCAAACTGCTGCAGCGTCCCCACGAGCACGGGCACCTCGTCCTGGTCCCGGAGCAGCACCACCGTGTCATCCACGTAGGCGGACGCGCCAGCTTGGCGTCCCGGAGGCGCAGTCCCTGCAGCCTACCGTCAAGCGCACGGACGAGGGGCGAGCTTGCGATGCTGCACAGGAGCATGCTGAGAGGGCAGCCCTGCCGGATGCCGCGCATCAGCTGCACCGCCGCTGTCAGCACGCCGTTGACGGAGATCCGCGTCGACGCGCCGTCGTACATGCTCTGCAGCAGGCGCACCAGCTCCTCTGCTACGCTACACCGCCGCAGGACCTGCCACAGGAAACCGTATTCAAGGTTATTAAACGCACCGGCAATGTCGAGCGCCACCACACAGAGGCCCGTCTTGTTGTATTCGGCGCAAGGGGTCGTCTACTCGTATATTACTCCGTACAAGGTCTCATATTACCGCAATATTACCACTATATTACCAATATTACTCGTATGACCACATATTACCTCATATTCCCTCATATTACCACATATTACTGTGTATTACTTTATATTACCTCATATTACTGGATACCTTTTAAAGAAAAAGACAGATGTGAGCGGCAAACTCATCATAATACGTGCTAAAAGCTTTGTGCACCCCCTAATTTTTCATAGCGACACAACCTAGCCTACATAAATCGTAACCACGGCTCGGTTATCCCCGGTCATTTCGTTATCAACTCATCCGTTATGCATTAAGCTTGGATTTTCAGCCAAGTACTTCTGATCAAAGCCCATGCATATTTTTCGTTTTTTTTAAATTTTGCGCCGAATGCGGAACTTTGTGCTGTAACCATCATCAGATAATGCGAATGGAATGTTTGAACCAAACGGGTAAAGCAACATTTACAGCACAATGTTGACATTTCCTCTTTGCATCTGTTGCTGCTGAATGCCACTTATCCGTTTCACTCTTTACAGTTTCCTAATCGTATTGCAATATATATATGCGTATTGCATACGTTCTTTCACTGTTTCGTTGCCACGAACTTCGTTCTATCCGCCACATTGAGGCGACTTTGTTATGGCGCCCTTTCATTTCCTCATCTTGTGACACTCGGGATGCTCACAGCGTTGCTTGGCGAAGACTGAAAAAATTAACTATTCATTGGATATTTATTACTAGTCGATTCTTGTAGGGCCAAAAATTAACCATTTTAGCTTTAGGAAGTAGGAAAATGGTATCAAGGTGGGTTAAACCACCTTGAATGCTTGAGAGGAACAATTGTCTGCGCCAAGGTGACTGGAAATGCAAGCCAAAAGTCCCAAACGAATTACGTCGACAAATTACGAAGGAGGGCTTACAGACGCGCCGATATGAACGTAGAAAGGATGGATCTGTGAAAAGAATGCCTCCAATATAAAAATAAATTTTTTTAACTTGACCCGCAAAACGAAAAACTTCACCCTTGTCAGTGGGTCGAGGTGTTGTTCATAGGTTAGTTCCAGTCCGCCACCGGCAGCGCTGCACGGTGAGAGATCACTGCCGCGTCCAACTCAAACACGGATACGTCTCGTCGTGAGCCTAAAATTCGAAACTCTTCGTCTTCTCCTATTTGCTGCAAATTGCCTCTTGACGTGCGCGTGTTGCTGACTATAACCTTTCCTCGACGAAGATCTGCAGTTTTCGCCCCGCCACCTCGTGTCAGTTGTTATGCGCTCTGCTCTCAACAAATAGCTCGGGAAATCACACGTCCGGAGTGCGGAGCGGCAGCGCGGCGGGGAGCTGGGTGGGGGAGCGGGCAGGCAGGGGGGCGGGGGGGAGTGGCGGCCGCTGGCCTGCCGGTGCTCCGGCAGGGGTAGGAAACTCCCCCACTTATCTGACAAGGCCTAAAATCGGGACTTGGGCGATGGGGCTGGCTAAATTAACATCCAGTTGAAATGAAAGACTCCATGTTCATAGGGTAAATTTCAGACCCCAATATATTCAAAGGAATGGCATTTCTGAGCCACAGTCGACCCATTTTGCGTGATAAAAGACTCGAAGCACACATTTTAATTTTTATTGAACATTACACTTTTTTTGTCAGGCGGCCCTGTTATAGTGCAAATAACGCACTATTTGCAGGATGGGCAAGACTTGGGCATCGTTATCGACACCAAATTCATCTTCGGCAAAATGTTATCGGCAGTTGGGTGAATGTTATCGGCAGTTGTGCGAAATGTTATCGGCAGTTGGGCGAAATGTTATCGGCAGTAAATTATTCTCGGGCAAAACATTATAGGCAATGAAATTGCCGGTAAAGCAGACGACGCTGTATGTAAACAACCTCGCCCGCCCACCTTATCCGCGTCCAGATAAAATTGCTTTCTTATTTCCTTATCTGGACTCATGAGGTACTGTTAGGGAAATGCCATCTGCTGCCGGAATGTCAGCTACAAAGGCATACCGTGCATGCAATGCACAGTGCACCATAAATCTAAAATAACGAGGCAGGACTTAAATTTAAGTAGCGTAATTTTATTACTGAATATTTGTCTCTCACAATTGTAACATCAAAGGATTATAACAGCAAGAAAAAAAAGTAGGGTTCAAATACAAGACAAATAGCTTTTAGCTTTATTAAAAAATTATTTTCCAAATCTTTGGCCAAAGAAACACTTGATCGACAGTCTTGGGATCCAGTATCTTCACCATTGACTTTCTTTTCTTGGCAAGCTGCAACTTCCTGAAAACAGAAACGAAAACGGATTTTAGATATATTTGGCAAGTTTGCTGTCAGCCCTATGAGTCTTGAGTGAGGTCTTGACTTAAACATCACCCAGCGGACAAGAATTCTCTCCCATGCATTTTGGGCTTGATTCAAAGCTTCAATATCTTATCTTTCGCTATTTCGCGATGCACATCACAAGAAATTCATCACTGATGTCCCTCAGTCATCAATACCCACTGACTGCACAATATTTTCAGGTCATGATAGCATTCTGAATGTGATGGAATTTCCCAATATTACCATATATTATGCATATTACCTATAATGCTTTGTATTACTTGTACTATATACTACCCCGTACACGTCCGATGAGAGTTGACGACCCCTTGATTCGGCGCAACTGATGGCGTCCGGGACGTCCCCCCACGCCGCCTGCATCGTCCTGTCACTCCCCGGCTGAACTTGCATAGGATGCAGGATTTTACGCTGCATGGAGCGCCCTCTAGAAAACCTTAACATTCAGCAGAGTCAGCGGGCGGAGGTCCTCGACGGACTCCAGCCACCTCTCGCACTTCGGGATGAGCACCATGATGCCGCTCTTGTGCTAGGGAGCCACCGGTCCGCCCTGTCATGGCGTTCATGACGGTCAGGAAGGCCTCGGCCAGGCCCCGATGTGGAGCTTAGCGGTGATGCCGTCCTCTCCTCCTAGGGCGCACCTGTCTGATGAGTTCATGGAGAGCGTGAAGCTTTACTGCCGCCGTTGCTGTTCACATATTAAAAAAAAAACACGAGTTTCAGATTCATTTTAAAATACTATGAGCTACCTATTGTCCATCTTCGCTTTCTTTTTGAGTCTTTTCTTGGTCCTGGCGACATGTCCTGAATGTGTGGTCCCGCCGAGGAAGTACTGCACGCTCAGGAAGCCGTTGAACAGCGTGTCCTGCGCCCACGCCTGCCCCCTCTTCCTCTTTCCGGCCGAGCTGTCCGAGGCCCCCGCCCGGCTCCTCAGGCTGCCGGCGTCGCACAGTGGCCGGAATCCACAGAAACGCGGCCAAAACTCTGCAGCAGGTGAACCGTTTGCTCTAGAGACTTGAAATTTGGCACGTAGCTTCTACAGGCAAGGGGGCCTCATGTGAACACCTCAAATGGTGCACCTATGTAGGCAAATGGTAGGCAACCCTGCATTGTTAGAAGAAATTGGCAGTTGCGCGTGAATGTTTTGCAGCAGACACGAAATTTACCCTCAAAAGGCAATCAGGATTCACGTTTCTGCTCAAGCGCGTGCATTCTTATAGGCAATCGGTAGGCAAAACTGCAACGGTGAAAAAAATGATCTAACAAGGTCAGTCTAAATGTAGCAAGAATAATACTCTATTGTCTGAAATTCGATTTAAAATGCAATGAGTAGGACTGAAACGCTCAGCAGGGACGAGCACTCGGGTCGGAAGCGCAGCGCCAGCAAACGTGTTCAGACACGTTTTACCGCAAGCGACTTGCGAGCACTGGTCGGTCCGAGACGCCCTTTAACACGCGCACGTTTGAACATTAAAACGCTCAGACGAGAGGGGCGCTCCGGTCGCATGCACGGCGTCAGCAAACGTGTTCAGACACGTTTTCCCGCAAGCAACTTGCGTGCGTGTCTAGTGGAAAAATTATTATCCTTCTTAGTTATGAGGAGTTGCCTATCTGACCCCATGAGTTGCGTTGACATTGTATCAGGAGGCCGGTCCCAAAATTTCAGTGCGATTTAACGAATAGTTTCGGAGAGAACCATATTTACACTTTTCCCCAATCGTGCCACACGTCACAAAATATTTTTTTTGAAAATGTTCTGCAAATTTCTGCAAATTGCCGGTTGGAGCGCCGGTAGGGAACACTTCGAGGAAGATAAATTTGATTTTTTTGTGGCGCAATCGCGTGCAATCATCTACGAAACCCCTGCTAGAAATTTACAAAAATGCCCAAACTACAGAAAGTGTAATATAAAAGAAAGGAAATGTTGAGATTAAGGGCTCCGCGAGGGTTTGTTTCGGTAAAGTAAATGTGCTGAACACATCGGTGATTTTTTTTGTCCTGAGATATGTATAGTTTTCTTTTTAATATTTTTTTAGAACTCCCCGGAAACCCTCCCAGAAGCGCACGTTGTGGGTAGTTTCGCAGCTTCTAGGACACGATTAGACGGCTTCCAGTGTACCTAGAGAGTTGAAATTTTGTATTTGAATACTCCAATCTATGCTTGACGGAAATTAAGGGTCGATTTGAGTAATCGGGCACTATCACAAAGTTGAATTTTGGCCGCTTTTCTTTGGATTCCGGCCACTGTGCGTCGACGGCAGCGACACGGCCCGCCTCTCGGCCAGCGAGGCGATGACGTCAGCTGCGTCCGCTGCCGCTTCTTCTCCTTGCGGCTCGGGCTGCGTGCCCTCCGGTTCAGGCTGCGTGCGCGGCGGCTCGCGGCTCCGTGGGGGGGGGGGGGAGGGGGGGGCGCCTCCGGGTGGGTCGTCGCGGTCGTCTCCGCTTCTCCCCACACACATGACAGGTCGGCTTCTGCTCCGCATAAAACACCATGGCCTCCACTACCCCTATTCTGACATAGTATGGCACCTCCATCCTCATTCGGATTTTCACCAGCCTCGTTCCCGACAGCAAGCCCTCAAACACGATCCCTTCGGGTATCGTAGAAAGATGTACTGAAAGGACTTCCTGAAGCTCACTGCAAGTTGTACTTTGCACATATTAGAGCTCACAGAAGTGATCTTACAAAACATGCTGGTACTGGAAAGCATAAAGCTAAAGAAAAAAGCCTAAATCGCACGTCTCAGCCGAGTCTTCACAACTATGGTACCGTTCGATAATGTTTGATTTATTCCCTTTTTAAAAATAGTTTCTAGGCCTTTTATTATTTGGTTATGTTTTTCTATTTCGTCGTTTTAGCATTTACGGAGGTAAATGAAATTGCAAAGATGACTGATTTGAAATTGGCCGTGTACGTGGCCATTCACTGCTCTGTGAAAAGCATAGACCATTTAAGTGAGATGTGCAAAGTTCTGGGCAAAGGAAGCCCTTTAGAGCGGCTTCGCTTGCACAGAACAAAGTGCTCAAAACTGATCACCGCTGTCGTCGCCCCGGCTTTCTTAATTCAGCTGATCACAGACATTGGAGATTCGCCATACGCCCTTATCGCCGATGGCGCGACTGACATCTCAGCCACCAAGTACTTCGGCATGTGTGTTCGCTTCTTTTGCAAGCGTCGCAAGAAGTTCGTCACGGATTTTCTTGGACTCATTTTGGTGCACAGTGGAACAGCTGAAAATCTTAGCAAGGCAGTTCTTGAATATTTGACAAAAATTGGTCTTAATTATAAGAACATGGAAGGTGTGGGCGTTGATGGGGAAAACACCATGTGTGGAAACATCAACTCTTTCTACACCCATCTCAAAAAAGAAATACCCCACCTTCAATTGGTTAAATGCATATGCCACTCCATAGACATATGTGCTGAGTACGCATACAAGGCCATTCCAGATGAAGTAACGTATTTGGTAACAAATACATACAACTACTTTGCCCACAGTACCCCGAGAAAGAGGGATTATGAGAAGTACTACATGGTGAGTGTAACTGTCGCTAATTAAAATTACTGCCGGGGCTTGAAATAATTTTTTTTTGTTATTTTCAGGAAAGGCATGAGGGAAAACGGCCGGGGCAGCTAATGTCACTTAGCGCTACGCGGTGGCTGATTTGGTATCCCGTGACATGCCAGCTGCTCTTGCAGTGGGATGACCTCAAGGGATTTTTTAATGAGGAGGCCGAGAAAAACAATCACTTGGCACGGACGCTGGCGCCTCTCTTCAACAATAAGAATCTCCTTTACCTCAACTTCATGAAAACTGTACTGAGAGATGTGGAAGAGGTGAACTTGGCGTTTGAACAGACGGAGGCAGACGTGACCAAATTGTACGCGGATCTGCGGAACCTTGTGTACACCGTTGCCGCCCGCGTGAGCCCCAAGCTATCGCGGAGACGACGAGGCCGGGTGTCTTAAGAGCCGACGAAGTTGTGATGATTAAGAGAGCCTTCCAACTACCTGAAAATCTGCTGCCTGCCGATCACTTGAAATTAGGTGATAAGTTCAGGGAACTTGTCCCTCTCTTGAATCTCCCTGCAGCTGATTTACTCTCAGTTCGCCAGAACTGTGGCCAGTTTCTGATCACACTGGGAAACGAACTATGTAATCGTTTACCACCGAACCTTGGAGTTATCAACAAGATAAAGTTTTTGGCTCCACGGCTGGTTCTTGCAAGGGCTGGACGGCCAAATTTCGATCAGCTTCCCCTCGAGCGAGCAGGTACACAAATTTGATATCTGCTGACACGTACGCAGATGGCCGACAGAAAAATAATACGGTAACAATAACGTTCGCGTCTTTGCGTTTTTCAGGTGATGTTGATAAGGACGTGCTGGAAAGTCAATGGTTGGCACTGGGTATACTTCCACTTACCGAAGTTTGCTCACATGCGGACCAAGACATAGACAAGATTGACGTTGGCCATTTCTGGTCCGATGTCCTGTTTTGCACCGATGCTAGCGGGAACCAACCATTCAAAGAGTTGGCCTTATTTGCTCTCCGCTGCTTGACACTGCCCATCAGCAACGCCGTAGTTGAGCGAATTTTCAGCTTGCTCAACTTTTTTAAGAACAAGCGCCGCAACCGTATGCAAATGCTGCTGCTGGAAGCACTGATACGCCTGCGCGTTCATCTGAAGGTAAAGTATAAATAGTCGCTTCCCGTCGTTTGGTTTAAAATGGGCTAAGTATTAATCAACATATATTTATGTTTAGGTTGATGGCTTCTGCTGCCTTCATTTCACTCCGAACAAGAGCATGTACCAGAAGTTCAACAGCAGCATGTACGCGGACTTTCACGACCGCGACAGGGAAGTCCGTCCTCCGAGGATTGCCCCGGCTGAGCAGGAGCAGGAGGAGGCCGTGGATGACCTGAAGGCTTAGTGGATGATGTTGGCAATATTCTGCTTGATCTCGAAGACGAAGACTACGACCAGACACTAACACTATTCGACGCTGATGGCAGTCACAGTGTCACTTTGCTGTTTTCATAAATGATTTACAGATTATTTAGTGATTATTTGTGATCTATGTGTGACTCTCGTCATTTATTTATTAGCGCTATTTATTGAATTTTATTTATTGAAATTTTTGAAAATAAATGTAATATTTAGCTGCTGCCCTTTATTACACCCTTTCTTTTGCTTTTCGGGCGCGAAATCCGGCTATAAACGCCGATTCCACGGCGCTTTTGGGCTATTCAAACGCTCGCGCCTTTTGGGCTACCGGAGCGCCCTCTGGCGGCGACTCGAAGTAGCAGGTTTCTGGCAACACTGAGCGCATCGGCCTCGAAGGGCTTTGTCAGCGAAACGGCACCCCCTGTCGCCCTCGCCTCACCCGCGGCTTGCCGGCCCGCGAGCTCACAACCTGAGCCGGCCCGCCGCGGAGTGATGCTGGTTGCCTGGTCGACGGGAGGCCCGAGGGCCGCCCGTCACATCCCCGGCCCCCAAAGGTGCGACAGGGCCATGTCGCCCCGCTGACCGCCGGGGCATCTTGCTGACCAAGCAGCAAGTGCATCGCTGTCTGCCTAGCGCGCGGCGGGCCCCGGCAGGTGGGCCTCGCCTCAGAGCAGCCACGGGCGTGAGATGAGTCCTCCGGAACCCTCACACACCCACAGTTTAACAAAAACAAAGAAAAACAGGAAAAAGAAAAAAAAATCCTATTTGTTACGCATTATAAGTTACCAAAGGTACGAAGTAGCACGCTATATTTACAGGGTAAATTTTGATTCGGGTAGTATTGTCGCTACTAACGTGACTATTCCTTTAAAATAGTACACAGAGCGATAGCTGTAAAATTCATACACAAAACCACCAGGCCTCAAATTTTTGAAAAGAAAGGCACAGAGTAGGTAAACAGAATCTTCCATTTCAACACGATCGTTTAAAATCGAACCCACGTACCTGAGAAGAACAAAATTGATCCATGCGCAGGGAATTCGTCGCATCTTTATCTCGGGGGTCGCTACTCCGACCCTACACCCGAGCTAGTCAAAACTTAAATCTAGGTATCTTCTCGGGCAGGTGCGGTCGGCTTGTCCTGCCGCCCCCTACACACGAGTCTTGTCTTACATCTAGGTATCTAACGTGTGCAAATACAAGTCTGGTATCCTCCTAGACAAATGCAATGCTACTGCGTATCATACCTTAACTAAAATTCGTGCGACAGCGTCGGTACATACACGAGAGCTCATTCATCGCATGACTCACAACGTGCGCTACTTTTCTATAATTATTCCGTACCTTGTTATCCTACAAGTGTACGATTATCCTAAAATTGACTCGATGCAACGAATTACTCAACTCTGAACAATGTATGTTCTCCCGACAGTAAATTGATTCTTCAAACTACTTGATTAAAAGGAAAAAAACCTCTTGGGTCTAAAAATAAACCTTTAAGGGGTGCCGCTCTGCTAGCGTTGACCTGTAACTAGAGTCCTGCTATTTTGTTTACTAGGTGATTTATTATTGTTCTTGAAGAATGGGTCTGTAGCCTCCTCGACGGGTGCGCCGACGCACGCACACACTCACACACGCACACATACGCACTACAACCAGCATTTGGGGACGTCGCTCAATGCAGACCTTCCGGGACGGTTTTAAAAACAGACAAAATTGCTAAATTCGTAATCAGCAACATCACTTTGACAGGGAACATCTTTGAATTTTTGTAAAACAACGAATTTTAAAAAGTGTCAAATTTTTCGTAGAGAATGCGCTTTTGGGGACGTAAGGTCAAAGGTACTCAGGCACATAGGGACGCTATCTCTTAGGCCTGCAGTACCGAATAAAAGTGTACCAAAATAGGTCTACCACCCTCCCGCATTCGAACTCGAAGCTAGAGAGGTACCACAGAGGTACCCTCTATCTAAAACAGCGTACTTGTCTATGGGATGATAGAGAACCGCGTAACCGGCGAATTTCACTCATGGTACTCATTGAGCTTGCCTTCGAAAGACGAGTGCAATGAGTACCATGAAACGTGCGGACGCAGGATTCTCGGAGTGTGGCCAACGAATGGTTGGTCGTTTGGGACGTCGTGTAGACAAGGACAGGCATTACGGGACGTCGTGTCAGAGAAGGACGGGCATTACGAGACGTCGTGTCAGAGGACAGGCATTACGGGACGTGTCAGAGAAGGACGGGCATTACGGGACGTCGTGTCAGAGGACAGGCATTACGGGACGTCGTGTCAGAGAAGGACGGGCAATACAGGACGGCATCTAAGGCATCTAATTATTCTGTAACGAATTCTTGCAGTATGTTTCTTGAATGACAAGTCAATATTCATCTGCACGCCCACAAAAATCGAAATAGAAGTGTCGGTAAAAAGGAGTCCGATGTGTAATACTATGCCAAACTTCCTGCATCCGCATGGGAGTGCTCAACGACGATGAATTTGAAATATGCGTCAATGCATCAAAAATGGTTTGTGGTGTGCTTTGCGCTTAACTGAGTAAGCCAATAAGATTTACACTTGAACTGCGGCAAGGTGACCGCGTACGTATTTTTAAATTTCAAACCGAGGCGCGCGTGCCCGCGCGTGAATTTCACTTATGGCATCCATTCACCTTAGCTTTAAGTGAAGAGTGCACTGAGCGACATGAGTGCAATTTTGTGAAATTTACGTATGAGGTTATTGCTGAGCGTAGCGAAGCTCACTGTGGGGGGGGGGGGGGGGGGGGGGGGGGGTTCAGACGATCTGCGGCACGACCCCCCCCCCCCCCCCCCCCCCCCCCATACTGATAGTTTACAAAAGTTATCTTACTCTTACTGTGCAGATACCTCTTAAGCTAATCGTTAATGTTATGGTGACGTGCAAATTACATATATACAAAACGTTTATCATGTCCATACTAATTTTCAAGGTTGCTAAGAACTTGAGATGTAAGTGTGAACTTGCCTAACCCCAACTGCTCACATGCAAACAATGGACTTATCACATATCCATGATAAATGTTTTGACGCAGCATATTTAGAATAGCTCTGCTCCGTGATAAGGGCGAATACTCTGTATTTATATCAGAGTGTCATTGAGAAAAGAAACATGGGTAAATATATGAAACATATTACTTTACAATGGTCATGCGATCATATCTGTTCAGATCGAGTCAAATTGTCTTAATAATCTGGCTTTTTAAAATTTACGAGACCACTCCAAAATATAAAGCTTGACCCGTTCCACACATAGAGTGTCGGGCCACTTTTGATATTTGTTGGGGTTGATCAAACAGTTATAGTGGTCTTCTGTGATTTTTTTCATAATTTTTCTCAGACCACCCTTTTTCGCAAATTGGAAATGTTGTAAAAATGTGAACTATGTTGAAATTTTTCTAGTTGATACCTTGGTCCAAAATTTTTTTTCAAAAGATCAAAAGATTCATGATGAGAAGTAAATTGTAGAATGCTTTGAAACAATGCAATACAATGATCTGGTAAGATTTTGGTTTTTACCTAGGTTTTAACAATTTTCAAAAAAATGACAAAAAGTGGCTGTTTTGTAAAACCCAGCAGAAATTTTTTTAAAAAAATTTCCTGTGGTTTGTGGGTCCTTTGGGTCACCCTGATTGAGTTTTTACCCATTCCGGCCAAATCTGAGACCCTCGGTTTCGGGCCCTGAGGTGATTTGGCGTGGAATGCCCCTTGTGTTATATCTGTAGTAGCACAAATCTGACCCTGTAATATCTCCTACACACGCAAAAAAATGGTTAATTTGCAAAACTAATTTATTGGTTGTTTTTGGGATAAGCACAAAATTAAATAACGATGACTAAGAATCCGTCGAGTTCGATACCTTAGCGAAATGTCTCCATTTGTCACCTTGACTTATCAACTAAAAACAATTAGCTGCTCCAACAAAATTCGACTTAAACAGTCAATATTCCCAAGTTGCGAAAAATATGTGGCGACGATTCGCAACTTGAGATCAGACCTGAGGCCGGACCCCGGAGGCAAGGGTCGGCCGGGGATTAGCCGGGCCCGGGGACAGCCCCGCCCCGCGCCCGGAGTAGGCATTTGTAAAGGCCGGATTTGGATTTCTCCTGATCAGAATTTTACTAAATGAACATCATATTCGTGCGTAGTTTTTAAATTTGAACAAAATGGATCTAAGAACGAAGCCTATACCTCAAATTTAAGAATCATTCGCAAGTTGGGATCGGGTCGCATCTCAGACTTGCCACCGATCCGAAGTTGCGAATGATTCTTAAAGTTGAGGTATCGGCTTCGTTCTTAGATCCATTTCGTTCGAAATTAAAAACTACACACGAATATGATGTTCATTTATTAAAATTCTGGTTAGGACAAATCCAAATCCGGCCTTTACAAATGCCCACTCCGGGCGCGGGGCGGGGCTGTCCCCGGGCCCGGCTAATCCCCGGCCGACCCCTGCCTCCGGGGTCCGCCGGCCGCCGGCCCTCGCGCCGACCCGGCGGGGCGAGTCGCAACTTGGGATTCGCAACCTGAGAATATTGACTGAACTTAGTTCCAGTAACTAACTTTCGTGCTTGCCTTGAAACCAAACTAACAAATTAGCTGTGACTGCTAATCATGCTTTTCCATGCAAATGTAGTACCCTGCACACCGCTTCACTGAGTGAACTACTACTCGGTCAGGCATAATGGGACG
>JAPTSV010000871.1:87688-149362 GCA_026979955.1 Megalurothrips usitatus | reverse complement strand
ATCCGCGCCTGCTGCAGCCGGCCGCAGTGCGGCCTGCCGAGGCCGCTGGCCGACCGGCGGCCTGCAGAGGCCGGCTCAGGCTCCGGGCACGGCCAGCTCTGCTACCGTCCGCCTACTTCCGTCCCTCCCGTTCCCGTCCCTTCCCCTTCCCCTCCCCTTCCCCTCCCCCTTTCCCTACCCCCACTCCACCTTCCCCCTCCTCCCCTCCCCCCTCCCCCACTCGGCACCCAAAGGCGCCCAGAGGGCGGCAACCCTTTTGCCGTCAGGTCAGGTGATCGAGGCGGCCTGCTGGCTGGGCCCGGAGAGCTTGCTTCGGCCTGATCAGGCCGCGTCGCGGCCGGGTGAGGCCGCCTCAAGCTGCGCAGCCGAACGCATTCGGAACTCTTCCGAATCACGTCACGTCACTCCTCATGCGCCCGCCCTCCAGGAGGCTGGCGGGGCTCTCGGTGCCCGACGGCGACGCCCAGCAGCACCTGCCCCACCGCCTGGCCACGACCTAGGTCGACGACGCGTCGGTCCTCCTGGAGCCCCCCAAGGAGGTGCAGCGCCGGTGCGCTACGTCGAGCAGGGCAACGTGCTTGGCGGCGTGGTGCTGGTCCGCCGCCATTCTGCCTGCCAACTCTGGCCGGGCCATCGCTAAAGCCATTGCCGAGGTCGCCGCCGAGGTCGCCGCCGAGGTCGTCGCCGAGGCCGCCGCCGAGATCGTCGCCGTCCCCGAGGCCGTGGTCGTGGCCGTCACCGTGGCCGTCCCCGAGGTCGTCGCCACGGCCGTCGCCGAGGCCGTCGCCGAGGCCGTCGCCGTGCAGCCCCCGCGGCGCGACGTTCTCTGTCTGCGCGATCCTGTGGTCCGACGGGTGGACTGGTCCGCGGAGCACATCCTGCCCGGCGGTTGGCTCCTCGTTCTGCATGCACTCTACGGCGGCGCGGAGGTCGTCTCGCTCGCGGTCAAGTCATTCGTGACCGTGCGCGCAACCACTGGCTCTCAAGCTGTCGCGCGCCTCCTGCGTGCACTGCTTGGCCGCTCCCCCACGACGCTCTGAGTCCAGCGGCGGCACGCCCCGGTCGGGTGGGACTCCCTCTGGAGGAGGGTGTCCTCGGTGTCCTCCAAGACGCTGCCGGTGCGGGCGCGCGCCGTTCACTAACAACACGGCTTGCGGCTCGTGCGGGGCCGACGAGGACACTGCTGCACCGCCTCATCTCACGCCAGGTGACCTCCAGGGACATCTGAGGGAGTCCTTACATCTAAACTACATCCTTAATCTGGACCTGGACGGCGTCCGGACTTGCTGAGGTGAACCAGACCGTGCTAAAGCCAGATCTGCCGCTGGTGCTGTTCTTTACAGTCAATACTGGTATCTATCCCAATATCTATCCTGATGTCTCATTAATTAAGACTTAGCCTTTGTCTCTTTGACAGAGCCTACTGAAGTTTAAGTAGATTAAGATTGGGGAAGATGGCAAAGGACTGAAAGACAGAGTAATTTTCATAGAATGAATTTAATATACATAACAATTGAATTACATAAAACTTGAAACATTGAACACATGAAACACAGACTTGTAACTAACTACAAGCAATCATTTGTCAAGAACACAAAAACAACACTTCAAATGACGATCACTGAACTAAATATAGCAACATAATTTTTTTGTAAACAGTAGAAACTGAATGAAACATGGTTCATAACGTTTCATCAATTTGAAATGCAAGAAGAGCATGCAGAATACTAATTTAATTAATTAATTTAATCGATACTAATTTTCAAGGTTGCTAAGAACTTGAGATGTAAGTGTGAACTTGCCTAACCCCAACTGCTCACATGCAAACAATGGACTCATCACATATCCATGATAAATGTTTTGACGCGGCATATTTAGAATAGCTCTGCTCCGTGATAAGGGCGAATACTCTGTATTTATATCAGAGTGTCGTTAAGAAATGAAACATGGGTAAATATATGAAACACGTTACTTTTCAATGGTCATGTGATCATATCTGTTCAGATCAAGTCAAATTGTCTTAAAAATCTGGCTTTTAAAAATTTACGAGACTCCTCCAAAATATAAAGCTTGGCCCGTTCCACACTTAGAGTGTCGGACCACTTTTTATATTTGTTGGGGATGACCCATATACATATATGCATTCACATGATGCTCAGTAGACACATCAGTTTCGATATCAGATACAAACATCCTCTATAATGAATCAACATATCACGTCTTGAAACAAAAAGAAATATAATTTACTTGCGCTACAAGAGTGAGTTGATAAACTGAAGACATACCACAAAGAGATTGCTAAATGTGTGTCACAGCCACAAATTTCAACAAAAGAATGTCTCCAAAAGACCTGGGACGGCGTACCCAGCATAAATTTACTCTGAGGTAAACCAAATGCCTCTTCTAGGCATTATGTATATCATGAACTTTGATGCACAATATTAAAATCCTACTGATGATGGCACTGGTTGGAATGTCTGGAAAAAGCAAAACAATACAAATAACAAATGTATAATATTTTGTTGATAAGCATCTGCATGCCTTTCCACATTTGCATGAAGGTTAGTGGCATCTCACTTTTAAAACTTGACCATACAAACATTCAAGAGTATATGGCATGCACCACCTAAAACAATACTTCAGAATACAGACCTGGTTTGGCAAAATACAAGCGCACCATAAATTTACTTTCAGGTACACCAGTGTGTTCAAAGTTTGTCCTCGTCATCTGAAACAAGAACAGAACTTTTAATTTAAATGATTAGATGTATTCAAAGAATGGATAAAGAATATGACATCGGGTACTTACCTCAAAAAATTTGAGATGGTCTCATGACTTGTGGTTGGAGGCATGTCACGTGAGAATTGAAACAAGTCATAGCAAAGCAGCCTTTCTGAACATTCGCAGTATCAGAACATGAATAAAGCACTGCAACAAATCAAAGACATTGGTTGAAGAAACACATTCATTTTATTACATCAGTAACGCTTCTCTGAACACTGAGTTGGTTGGTTGCAATAAGGGTACGGCTATTGCTATCTGAACAAGGTGTATCCCTCCAATTTTAGGGTACGGCATGAAGCACAACAACAATATATAAGATGAAGAGAGAATATATTGAAAGGTTGTGGAATAGATAGAATAGTGAATCTTAACACTGTTTCAAGGGGAGCCTCAGTGGCTACAGAATAACCATAACCTCTGATCACTGTTTGTAAACAACCATAATTTTGGCTTATGGAAAGAGAACACAGTGCTCCAGTGAGTATCCGCAAAACCAAAATTGCTTTAAAAGTGACATGCACATACAAATTCAGATAATCAAGCACTACTTCTTGTCAAATCTCATTTCGATAGCCATAGCACGGCGAGCAGAGCAAGGAACCGGGGTACGGGAGGATGGGGGTGGGAAGGGAGGGTACACACGAACCGATTTGCAGGTGACATACAACTTGCTACTTACCGGCCATCGAACCACACCGCAGCAGCAGTAACAGGAAATCTTTTGGCAAGTATCGATTTTGCAAGTCGCACAAGCTGCGAACGCAAAAAAAAAATATCGTCACAACGCTACATCCAGCCTTCAAACAGCTGATCAAAGCCGCCGGAGGGCGCGCCGGGCGGAGGAGTGCGTCACGTGACCACTGGCACTGCGGGCGGCAGTGCTCTCTCTCTCTCTCTCTCTCAGTTCAGTCTAGTCAGCCGTCGAGTGCGGACGTCCGCTCCGCACCGCTCCGCTCCCGCCGCCAGCCGCCCGGCCCGCCCGGTGCCGGCACGTAAAGTGTCGAAGTGTGTTTGTGCGAACAATAATATGTGCTGCAAGAGACTAACTGTGAACAGTTGTAATGCCGAGACGCTGACAGTGAGCAACCGCCGCCCGAGCCGTGACCGCCCGTCCGACAACGCTGTTGTTGTTGTTGTTGACACGTCACGGAGATCCGACGTGTCGGCCTGCACCATGCCGTACTGCTTCGCCTGCGAGAGGGCCATCCGGACGGGGACCACCGGGACCAAATGCAAGAAGTGCGACAACCTGGCGCACGCGGCCTGCACCGGCGGCGCGGGCGGTGAGTGGCTCTGCTCGGCCTGTGCGGACGCGTCCGAACCGACTCTGCGTGACGTCATGGCGCTGCCCAAAGAGACCCGGGCGGCCCAGGCCAACCAGACCAGGGTCCTCCGGGAGGTCGAGGCGGCCCTCGCCGCGTCGATCGTGGAGGCCACCACCGCGATGACCGAGCTGAGGGAGGAGGTCTCCGCGTTACGCGATGAGAACGTCTCGCTCCGCGCGCGCGTCCGCGGGCTCGAGGAACGGGTGGCCGCTGCCGAGCAGTACTCGAGGGTCAATGATGTGGAGATCCATGGCGTCCCGTTCGTGAAAGGTTAGAACGTGTCCGAGATCCTGGCCAGTGTCGGGTCCGCCGTCGCCTACCCCCTGACCAACGAAAATGTTGAAGTGGCCCACCGCGTCGGGCAGGCGCGTAATTAGGGGGGGGGGGGGGGGGGGGGCGGGGGGGGGGGGGCGACCGCCCCCCCCCTTTGGTCCCCGAGGGGGACCAAAATTTCATTTATACGGACTAGCGTAAGCGTGTCAACTCTCGCCCTCGCCCCAAAATAACAAGACTACTTGCACTGCACGCCGCTCGTGCTCCGCACCCGGCCGCGCGCGCACGGATGCTCCGAACCCCCCTCCCCTCATCCGCTGCGCTCCCGGCGGCCGGCCGCAGCCAGCCGAGCTACGTGCTTCCCGCGCCGGTCGCCCCCGCCCCCCTCCTGCCCGCGCTCCCGTCTGGCTCAGCGCTCGGCCGCGCTGCAACAATCGGCTGCTTCGTGCGTGCCGCTAGCGGGCTAGCGCTAGCTCTGGCTGTGTTGTTTGTGCGTACTGCTGGCTGCTGTGTTGTGTTGTGTCCGCTATCTTCGCTGCCCGTCTTCTGTGTGCTGTGCCGTGCTGCGTGGAGTGCGTCCGCAAGAAAAATGGTGAGTGTTAGAAGAGTGTATGGGTTTTGTGGGTTGCGTGTGTTGTGTACTGTTATTGGTGTTCGTGTGCGGGGGTTTGGTGGTTAGGGCGAGGGTGGTGTGGGGGTGGATTTGTTTTCCGTCCATATCTATATGTCGGTTGCCTAAAGCCTAAGCCTATCAACATAACTTATGCATGGAATGTTGTTGTACCTCGATAGGCTTCTGGCGGGTCTGCTGGTGCTGGCAGGAAACGACCACAGCCACAAGTCACTCTGCACAGTTTTTTCGCTAAGAAAAAGACTGGTGAGCGTGAGCTTGACGCAAACGGTGATGGTGTTGAAGGTGCGGGAGGTAAAGAAAAAAATACTCGTTTGGTTTTGTTACTTGTCTCTTTTCGCTACAAATATAGACTAACATGCGCTTTATCTCTTCACTATTTGACAGTGGCTGTTGAAAGGGGAGCAGCTGCTTCTGTTTCTGCATGCGCGAGACCACATGCCAGTGGCGATGACGGTTATGGCTGTTCGGTTCCTGTAGCAACTGTACCTGTAGAAATAGAAAGTGGAGAAGGTTATAATGGTTTAAGGGGTGACATTGGCCATCATATTGGAAAGAAAAGACCAGATGATTTCACTGTTTTCAAGATACTAACAGCCGAGCAAGTGACCTTGGATGCCAACAACTTGCCATATTCACTACACAAGAAGCAAAATAAGATAGAAAAAAGGTACCTGAATCAAGATCATTTAAAAAAATTCAAAGGCTGGTTAGTGTACTCACCTGCAAAGGAAGGCCTTTTCTGCAAATTTTGCCCTTTTTTTGTCCCGGGCAAAGTCCGAGGTGGTGTCGCTCTTAAGGGACTTGTCACTGAGCCTGTAAAAAACAATGCTAAAATTTTGGGAACTGACGGTACTTTAGAATCCCACTCAAGAACAGCATACCACATCACTGTTAATCCTGGGGCGACATAAGTTGCTCCTAGAAGGGCGACATTTTGTCTTCGATTTCGTTGCCCTTCAGAGAGCGACGCTTAAAATAGTCGCCCTTCAAGGGCGATATTTAGAAAGAATGTTGCCCTAAAAGAGCGACGATGAAACATGTCGCCCTTTTAGAGGAACATATGTCGCTCTATTGGGGCGACGTTTCATAAGTATCGCCCTAGTAGAGCATCGCATTTCAGAGTCGCCCAAATTGGGCAACGATAGTTTCTCTTCGATTTTCAGTGATGGATGCAGTTTTAGCTGGACAGGATTTTTTACATACCTTCAAGAATCCTAATGGCGAAATCAGCAACCAGTTGGAAACTCGCAGATTGGCTGACCTGGAAGAAAAAAAAGTGTTAGTTAAGAAGATTATAGAAACAATAATTCTGTGTGGAAGACAGAACTTTGCTCTAAGAGGCCATAGAGACAGTGGCAAACTTACTCTTGATTCTCCAGATCACAATGACGGAAATCTGCGAAGTCTCTTGCGCTTTCGGGCAAGTGTTGGTGATGAAGTTCTGAAACAAAAAATATCAGATGGGAATTCAAAACTAAAATACGTTTCCCCAACTCACCAAAATGAATTTATTCATTTCTGTGGTCAGGAAATTCAGAGCAGCATTAGGACCAAAGTGCTTGCAGCTAGATTTTTTGCTATTATGTTTGACGAGTCTCCTGATATCTCTCACATTTCCCAAATGTCACTGGTATTGAGATACGTTGACTGCACTGACCCCAAAAAAATTGAAGTGCGGGAGGACTTCGTCATGTTCATAGATGCACGCCAAGCTGCCGCAGACATGCTGATTGCAGCAGAAGAGGAACGTGGGGAAAATGAAGAAGCTTACCTTGATGACGATTTACGGGAAGAAGATGACAACAGACGTCGATGCCCAGAGCCCATTCTGTCTGGCGAGGTAATCGGAAAAGTGGCAATCAAAGCCGTCGTTGAAGTCTTGGGCCTTGACATGGACAATTGTGTCGCTGTTTCCACTGATAGCTGCAGCGTAATGATGTCCGAGGCAAAAGGAGCTGTGGCACAGGTTCTGAAAGTTGCAAAACACGCTGTAAAAACACCATGTGGCAGCCATACCCTGAACAACTCTCTCTCGCAGTCATCTAAAGTTCAGCATGTGAAAACCACTTCCACCGTGATTCAACATACTTCCACGTTCATGAACTCATCTTCAAAGCGGAACTATCTTGTACGAGAAATTCTTAAGAAGTCAGGCATGCCTAAGCTTTGCGAGACTAGGTTCATTGAAAGACACGATGCCTATCTTCTATTTCGTGACAACATTTCGTCTGTAGTGGAGGTGCTGCAGGAAGTTATGGGCTGGAGGGAATCCAAAGCTTCTGCAGATGCCCAGTCCCTAATTCTCTCAATCACCAATCCTGCATTTGTAGTAACTTTGGTCTGCATGTGTGACGTATTCTCTCTCACACTGCCATTGGCTCACATTCTTCAGAAAGTGTCCCTTGATGTCGTCACAGCCAGTGAGCACATAAATGATGTCATAAGTTCCCTCGAAGAGAAGAGACGTCAGGCCGATGAGAACTTCTCTGTGCTCTTTTTGGAGGCTGTTGAGATCCTGGAAAAGATTGGTGGAGAGATGAAAACACCTCCTCGCGTCTTTCGACGAAGTCGCCCTGGACATCCTGCAGATGATGACCCTGAAACATATTTCAGACAGGTTAGTAAACAAGAAAACAGGAAAACATATTTATTAATTAAAGTAATTAAAGTAACATTTCGTTTGTTCTTCCTTTCAGAGTGTGTACATACCGATTCTTGATGCTATTTGTGAAGATATCAGGGAACGATTTTGTGAGGATACTCTTCAAGCATATGGTCTTTCCTGTCTTCTGCCAAAGTTCCTCCTGTCTTCCGAGTTTTTGGCGGAAGCACGCGAGAAACAATCTGGTGCGATTGCAGCCAAGTACTGGTCACTGTTTGCCTCCTCAGAAAGATCGTTTCTACAAATGTTCCGCGCTGAACTGAATTTATGGCAGAGAAAATGGAGTCGTGTCGACAAGGCTGACATCCCCGTGGATGTTGTTGCTTCCATTGAAGCCTGTGACTCACAGATGTTTCCTCTTGTTAGTGGGTTGTTAAGAATCCTTTGTACATTGCCTAGTAGTACGTGCACTGCGGAAAGAAGTTTCAGTACTCTCAGGAGGCTGAAAACTTACCTTAGGAACACCATGATTGCTGATAGACTTACCGGACTGGCTTTGTTAAATATACATCGTGGCATAGCAGTTAGTACTGACGCCGTTCTGGAACGGTTCCTCAAATCTGAAAAAAGAAGACTGTAATAGTTAAGTTAGGTTGACAAATTAGATTTAAGTTATTTATTTATAGCCTCAAGAAAGCAGATATAATATGTACTTACTTAAATAAACTATATATTAATATAAACACTTCAAAAATATCATTTTTTTGCCCCTGAAGGTAGGCAGCCCGTCGGGCATCGCCCCCCCCTTTCGTCGACCCTAATTACGCCCCTGGCGTCGGGGACCCGTCCGCGGCCAAACGCGGGATTCTCGTGCGATTCATGCGAAAATCCCAAAAAACCGAGTTCCTGCACGCGAGGAAGGACCTCCGTGTGCAGGACCTGCAGGGCTTCCCGCCGGGTCCGCGGTCCGCCATCATATACATCAACGAGTCGCTCTCGCGGGAAATGCGAATGATCTTCAACCGTGTCCGTGCCTTGAAAGTTGAGAAGCGGATCCATGATGTGTGGTTTTTTAACGGCAAATTGTTTGTTAAAAAAACGGAAAAGGGGAACAGGATCCAAGTTAAATCGGAGGATCATTTGACTTCTCTTGTTTACGTTATGTTCGATCATGTACAGCCTAGTTTTACTCCTAACCTTACTTCTGGTACCCCGCAAGCTTTAGTTAACCTCTGCCACTCCTTTCCCAACAAACTTAAAATTGTGCATGTCAATGCAGAGTCACTTAATTGTCGCAGTCATGCTGATATGTTCCATCTGTTGTTTGCTAATTCCCAAATTGATGTAATCGCTGTTAGCGAGACTTTTTACAGGTGTCAAAGCGATGTCCTAAGATTGAAAAATTATAATACTTTTACAGCCAATAGAAATAGCAGTGGCGGAGGGGGGGTGGCAATCTATGTTAAAAATACTCATGACTGCAAACGTCTATCTAAATCTAACTCTGACCCTACTGGTAATCTAAAAAAGCCCGACTATGCTATTATTGAAATATGCCTCAGCGACACCAAGATCATCTTTGGTTGTGTATACCGGCCTCCAAAGGGCGGTTATTTTGATGAGTTTGGGGAGGACTTTATGTCACTTGGTATTGATTATAAATTTCATATCGTTGCAGGGGATGTAAACGCGCATTCTGGAAGCATGAAGCCATGCGATATTAGAGACGGGAAAGCTGTATATGATTTCTTGGAGCTATATAATCTTTCACGTGTACCTTATGATGCTACTTTTCATATTGAGGGCTGCGACTCTCACCTGGATATGATCGCCTCTACCTGCCATGAGCAGCTTGTTTACCACTCCCAACTCCACAGCGGCATGTCCAATCATGACTTACTTGTTTCAGTTTTTTCTTTTGGCGTGCCAAAATTCACTCCGCGCCAATGCACTTTCCGGAGTTTTAGGAATTTTAATCCTGATGCTCTTAAAAAGGATGTAGTTGAAGCCCCCTGGCACGATATGTTTCACTTGGAAGATGTTAATGCTAAGCTAGAATTCTTTAACTGCCATCTTACTGCCCTCTTCAATAAACATGCGCCCTATGTTACCGTTCAGGTTAAACACAGGCCTACTCCCTGGATGACTGATGATTTAAGAATCCTTATGGCAGAAAGGGATAGAATGTATAATGATATTAAGAATTGTAAAGACAAATTGATTTTTGAGCAGTTTAGGAAACTAAGAAACAGGACTAAGTGTGAAATAAGGAATGCAAAAGTGCGCTACTCCCATAAAATACTTAACAACTGTACCTCCTCTGGCTCTCTGTGGAAAAACTTAAAAAAAACTTTACGTTATTCCGCAGAATAATGCTGATGATTGTAAATACCCCCGTGCAGATGAATTGAATGGCCACTATACCTCTGTTTCATGTAAAAATGAGGACCTTGTTATGGAATCCATTGATTTGTACGATAATTTGTCATCCTTGCCCACTGATGAACCTTTTACTTTTAAACATATACACTTTGTTAGTCTTAAGAAAGCCATTTATAGTGTTAGTTCTACTTCCAAGGGAGTGGATGATATATCGGCCGCAATGGTCAAACTCTGTCTTGTGGAGCTCTCTCCCGCTATTTTGCATATTTTTAACTATTCACTCCAGTCCGGTTGTTTCCCCCATATTTGGAAAATAGCCAATGTGAAGCCTCTTCCTAAAAAATCCGGTGCCTGTGCAGTTAAAGATTTTAGGCCCATCAGTCTTCTTTGTATGCTTGGGAAAGCCCTGGAAAAAATTGTACATGAGCAATTGGTTGAGTACCTGCAGCGAAACATCATCTTCAATCCCCTACAATCTGGATTCAGGTCTAACCATAGCACTACCACGGCCTTACTTAAGGTTATAGGAGACCTCAGGGAAAACATTGACTGCCAAAAGCTTTCCATCTTAGTACTGTATGACTTCAGTAATGCATTTCCTTCTGTTCACCATGAACTTCTACTGTCTAAACTTAAAATATTTGGGTTGTCAAGTCCTGTTATTGATTGGTTCAGATCTTATCTTACTGGCAGGGCCCAGAGGGTTGTTAATGGTAGTGAGGTTTCCTCCCTTATTGCCCTGTTATTTGGTGTGCCCCAAGGGTCAGTCCTTGGACCCCTTTTGTACTCTCTATATGTTAATGACATTGATAAAATATTTACAAATTCTTCCTACCACCTGTACGCCGACGACCTACAGAACTATGTATCATTTAAACCTCTGGATATTGTTAATGCTGTTGATGTTATTAATAGTGAAGCCTCAAAGCTAGTGGACTATGCTCAACGACATAACCTGGAGATAAATGCAGCTAAGACCCAAGTTATCATTATAGGCAACCATAAGCTACTCAATAAGTTACCTGCTGTTATCCCACGTGTTACCATTAATGGCACTGCTATAAATTACTCGGAGGTGGTCAATGATTTGGGGCTGCTTGTAGATGAGCGTCTTACTTGGGAACCCCAAGCTAACTCTGCCTGTAAAAAATCATTCGCAGCTATCCATGGTATCAAAAGACACTCCGATTTACTCCCCGGAGGTGTTCGTAAGAAATTGGTCGAGGCCCTTGTCTTCCCGGTCCTCAACTATGGTAGTGCTGTCACCTCCTCCAGGCTTGTGGTTTCTTCTATTAAGCTTCAAAGAATTCAGAATGCATGTGCTAGGCTCATATTTAACCTCAGGAGGGACTGCCATATCTCTGTATATATAAACGAGCTGAAGTGGCTCAATATTAATAATCAATTTAAATATGCCTCTGTAACTTTACTTAAGAATGTTCTTTGTTCTAGTCAACCTTCATATCTAGCTAATAAGCTTATATTTGCCTGTAAGGTCAGGGACAGGGTTGTGAGGGGAAGCCACCTCCACCTTCGTGTTCCTAAACATAGGACTGACAAAGCGAGGGGTGCATTCTGGATCCAGGCCCCACTCCTTTGGAACAAACTGCCTGTAAATATACAAGGCAGGAATACAAAAAGCTTTAAAGTAGAAGTTAAGAGTTTATACCTTAATGCTCAATAGACCTGTTTTGCGTCAATGTATTCTTACCTCATGTATACTGTTTTAATCTTTGTCCTAATATTTTCTCTATTTTTAACCACACTGTACTTGCTCAAACACACCTTTATTCATGTATGTACCTGAACTGATATTACTGTAATTTACCCGCAATTTTGGTACTCCCGTGGGACTTTTTAGTCTTTTTGTACCTTCAATGAATAAATAATCAATCAATCAATCTCTCTCCGGGCAGCAGCGGGCGGTGCGGGCAGGCCTGTTGTAGTTGGAAGTGCGAGCTCGATGTCGCTGCCGCAGGCGCCCGCCGGTGTCTTCATTTGACTCCCTTCCGTCCGGTCACAGTTGACTCGGCCCTCTCGCGTGTGGCAGACGTAAGTGAAGTCTCGTGCGGGCTTTTTCTCGGTGTTGCGCGGGTGACTTCTGTGTGTTGTGCTGGCGACTTCTCGTTGTTGTGCCGAAGAGTGATACTGATGTGAGAGCTAATTTTGGTGCCCAACATGTCCGGTAAGTAATCGTCTATTCAAGGGGAGGCTACTGTTTGTTGTGGTTGTGTTTTAACCAGTGGAGTGCAGCGATGCAGACTTGGAATACTCTGGAGGGCAGCGGCGGACTTAGCTGGGCGGTCGGGGTGTTATTTCCCGCGCGGGCTGCAGCTGTAGGCCGCGGCCCGCGCAGCCCGCGCCGTGGACTGTGGACGCCCGGTTGGGCCGTCGGTACCGGACAGTCCAGGGGATCCGGGGGCATGTATTGCATATCCAACCACTTTGATTATAAGAGGCAGTCCCTCGACGAAGGGCGCCGTCCTTGACAGTTAGCCCCGCTTTGTCGTTTAGTGATAGCCGTCGGGCAGGCCAAGGTAGGTGTACGCCAGGCCTGGGGTGGAACAGTGAGCGAAAACCGTCACGTCACGATGCGGTCTGTCGCACGTCTGGCGTACGCCCATTCTCTTTATTGGGAGTGGGCACAGTAAAAGCAAAGTTCCGTTTTGGGTTGACTTTTGGCTCCCAAACTGGCAAAATGACCCGTTTTGGATCCGAACGTGACCCAAGACAACTTTGATTTTACTGGGAGGGGAGGGGGGGAGACCGGGCGTGCCTCCCTAGAACGCATCATGTAGCAGTCTGTCGCGTTCAAATGGCGGATGCCTGCTTGGAATCAGCTGAGGGCCACGGCCGTCGCCGGAGGCTGCCGGTTTGAGGGTTGTGTGGGTTGGCTGGCGCGATTTTCGCGGCCGCGCCACTAAGTCAGCCGTTCGGCCACGTTCGGCGTCGCACACACGCAGCGACCTCGCTCCCAGGGACCACACGCTTACGCGACACCATAGGGTAGGCCCTTTTTGGCGGGGTCTGGTAATAGGGTCGCGGCCGCACCATCCGCCGCACCGAGTCCCTCCCAGAGCGCAACAAAACCGGCGAAAAGGCCGACCGCCGGAGGCCGGCACCGCAGCCTGTGCGCGGGTCGTGAGGCCGCAGAGCAGCGTCAGTCACGGCCTCTGCAGGCCGACCGGACTGCACGCCCCCATCGACCCCCTCCCCCCCCCCCCCCCCCCTGGATCCGCGCCTGCTGCAGCCGGCCGAAGTGCGGCCTGCCGAGGCCGCTGGCCGACCGCCGGCCTGCAGAGGCCGGCTCAGGCTCCGGGCACGGCCAGCTCTGCTACCGTCCGCCTACTTCCGTCCCTCTATGCCTGACTACGCCTGCCACGACGTCCCCTTATGCCTAACCTCTCTAAGACACAGCGTCCCTCTATGCCCTCCCCCTCCCCTCCCCTCTCCCCCACTCGGCGCCCAGAGGGCGGCAACCCTTTTGCCGGGTGCCGAGTGGGGGAGAGGGGAGGGGAGGGGGAGGGCATAGAGGGACGCTGTGTCTTGGAGAGGTTAGGCTGCGGGCCGCGACGCACCCCGTGCGGTAATCGATGGTATCTTGGGCTCTGGGCCGCTTCCGCTGCTAGTGGCAGTGCGGCGTGTCGGCGTACGTGCTGCAGCAGCTGGCCGTAGTTCACGGGAAAAATATTTTAGCTGTCCCAACTAATTTCTTGGCTGTCAGGCGGACAGCCAATGTATTCGCTGTACCAGGTAATATTTGACTTGGCCAACTAAAATGTACGCTCCGGCAGCCAAACCCGTTAGTGGGTAAGATAACGGCTTCGGTGATGTGCACCACGGCATTCCAGCATATTCAGGTTGTCTCAGTCAAAAGTGGACAAACGCTTAGGGCAAATAGAGGACGCCGAGCTGATTTGATTGATATAGGACACTACTCGTGGTCGGAGAATTCAAATAACGGAGATATTAGGGGTTTTCTGTCGCGCCTGGCGGTAGGCAGTCCCGCGCGCTCCGTTCGCACTGTGCGCCTCGGCTCGGCTCCCCGCCCGGCTCGGCTTGTCATCCTCGCCGCCGAGGCCGTCGCCGGGGCCGTCGCCGAGATCGTCGCCGAGATCGTCGCCGTCCCCGAGGCCGTGGTCGTGGCCGTCCCGTCGTCGTCACGGCCGTCGGCGAGGCCGCGGCCAAGGCAGTCGCCGTCACCGAGGCCGTCGCCGAGGCCGTCGCCGTGCAGCCCCCGCGGCGCGACGTTCTCTGTCTGCGCGATCCTGTGGTCCGACGGGTGGACTGGTCCGCGGAGCACATCCTGCCCGGCGGTTGGCTCCACGTTCTGCATGCACTCTTCGGCGGCGGCGGTGCCGGCACCACGATAAGGGCTTCGCTATGGCCAGGGCGCTGCCGTTTGTTCCACGTTGGTCTGTTCTCCAGGTTACGGCCGGCCGGCCCCGGGAGCCCCTTTCATCATCCAACAGAGCCCCAGGTTGGGACGGATATATCCGTGTAATTGTAATAATTCAAAATTGACCTTACACTTTGTTTTGTATTGTTTTGGCGTCGATCACGGCGACGAGTCGTGCACTCTTACCATCTTCTAAACTCCAGGTTTGAGCGACCAAAATGCAAACTGAAAATCTGGGTAGTTTGACAGTTGGGTAGTTTGTATTACCAACCTTACAGTTTGTAAGTTGTCTTATTAATGTAATATACCCTGTTGTATTATGAAATATTTTAAGTATTATGGGGTATTCTAACGTATTATGAGGTATTCTACCGTATTATGAGGTATTATAGGGTATTGTAGGTATTATAGGTATTGTAGAGCCGTGTACGAAGTATTATACGAGTCGGCCTCTCCTTGCCAAGAAATTAGTTGGGACAGGTAATATATTTTTTTCCGGGGGGGGGGGGCGACATGCGCACAAGATAGAGCTGGTGACCTTGTGACCTCATGCGGTAGGGGCTGGGCGCAGGTGTGGTTTGAAGCGTAATCTAGAGCTCTCTAAAACCGGGAAATACGGCGGCCGCCGCGGACACGCCGCTGCCTATGTTAGGCCGCACGGCTGCCGCCTCGGTAGAGTAAGACACACACGGAGCTGCCCGAACAACGTTGGGGGGTCGTTCGGTTTTGGCGGGAGCCAGATAAGACAGCTGAGGTAAATACGGGGCCGTCGCCGAGGTGGTTCAAAAAATTAAATTTTTGAGAGTACAAGATATGTAGGTGCGTCAAGGCCCCAAACGGCCCTATTCGAAATCTGAGTGCACTTGGACTGCGTGTACCCACTGCGCAAGGGCAAAAACGATTACGGCGTTTGGTGGGCTGCCTACACTGTAAATGGGGGGTGTGTTGAAATTAAACGCCTAAAGGCGCTTGCCACAGAAAATGACGCGCCTTAAGGCGTTTACTGAGAACGCGCCTAATGGTGTTTACTGACAACACACCTAATGGAGTCTACTGACAACACACCTTTCCATGTAATACTCCTGCACATCCCATGCAATGGTATTGGCTGAAAGCCATGGGCAAATAAATACAAGGGTATACTGCCCCACTGATCTCTGAGCAGAAGGTGCGTACCGAGTACACGTACTGAGCGCTCGTCCCTAACCCTGCCGTTTGCGTGCGTCCCACCTGTAACCGGCAGCCCGCCGAGCGCCGTAATCGTTTTTGCCCTTGCGCAGTGGGTAAACGCAGTCCAAATGCATTCAGATTTGGTTTGGGGCCGTTCGGGACCTAGGCGCACCTAAATATCTTGTACTTCATTTTCTTGAACCACCTTACCCGTGGCCCCTGCCGCCTGCGGCCGACATTGGGCCGGCGGTCACCGGGTAGGCGGCGGCGGCTGGTTAGTACAGGCCTAGAAACTGACCTGCACTGCGGCCTGCGCGGGCGGCGTGAGGCCGCAGCGGCGGCCTGGCCCGCCCGGCCTTTTTCACCATTTTAGAGAGCTCTGGCGGAAGCATGCGTGTGCCCGGCTTACGTGATTGTATGTGATTTGTTGTTGTTTTTCTTCTTGTTATTCTTAAATGTAATATGCAGTTTTTTTAATTGCCTAGGACGAGTCTCTGCTAGATCCCAAAGGCTGGTCAGAGCCTGCCAAAAGCAGGGTAAGTGTCTGTATTTCATTTTCTATGGCATGAACGGAACGAATTTTGACCGATCAGGTCTCTTACCATTAAGGAAAAGTTGGTTAAGAATATGTATGCTCTTTCAATTTTAGATGATCTTGTGCTGGAGCGCGTGACAGCGGAGCGACTTCGCCAGCCTGAAACGGGCTTTAAAGTAAGTGACTAACTTCTAAAAAGAATTCTGAAACAACGTCCGAAAAAGACCCTAAAAATACAGTCTAAAAATAGCTTTAAATTTGCTTTCAATAATTCAAGCCTTTCCGTGTGCAAGCCCCTTATCTACCAGCCGTCTGGTCACTCGATTGTGTCCTATAGTCTTATGTCCAGGCGACTGCAGGCCAGAGAGGGTAGGCAAACCCTCAGTATGCATGTGAATAGTTAGTAGCTTGCGAGGCGTTGTGTATGCTTGCATTTTGGCCGTCTGTCTTGGCAGCCGAAAATGTGAAAAAAATGTGTTATTAGTTTTGCGAACGATTTAGCCTGTAATAATTGCACGCAAAAAATTATTGTTTGGCACAACAAACTCATTTAAGCCGCAGGAAATCCGATGAAATCTCAACTTATTTGCGTGCTTGTTCTGAAATTAACGAATAATTGACACGTCTATGCAGAACACGGACGTCTTTTCGCGATGTCTTAAGATCCGGCTATCTCTTCGCTGCGTCTCAAAAGGCAGCTATCTTTTTAGATGACGCCGACATCCAGGCAACTGTTGTGTAGCCGAAAATTGGTGCCCAAAATATAGCTGCTCCTCGAAACGCCGCAGAAAGCCGCGTTTCGTGATAGCCGTGGGTGAAATGATACACTGTGTAAAAAATGTTGATATTTCAACAGAATAGAATATGAAGGATTTGTGAAATCGCAATAATCTTCGTGATTACGACGTAGGTACCCTAATTCTGCCTGAAATGTCACATCGAGACAAATTAAGAAGGTACCAGATGATTCAAAACTCCAGGAGGTTTTCGCAAATCACCTCATCGGCCAGAGCACATTGCAGTTTCTACACCTTTTGATTTCACTGCAGGAACAAATTTCTTGACAGCACAGTCGTTAAATACTAACATTAAGAACAGTGTAGCCGCGTCCTGCGTCGACGTGTCAAAAATCGTTTTGCCAACAATTTTTTCCTGTACACGTTGCAAAGCTATGCTTTGATAAGCCTCAAACAATGTCAACAAAAAAATCAGTGCACTAATTCCAACATTTTTTTATTACAGGTCATACAAAAGGGGAATGTAGGGCGAGCCGTGATTTCAATGAAGGAAATTGCCAAGGGCAGTTTTGTTTTAGGATATAAAGGAGAGCTTATCCCAGAAAAAGAAGCACTCAAACGAGAGAAATCGCAAACAGGCCCGCACTCGTACATGTACTATATTAGATTCAGAAACCGTAAACTGTGGTAAGAAACAATTTATTCTCTCCTATTTTGTTGACTTTATTGTCCTGGATCACCCGTAGGATTCTAAAAGAATTGTATGTTGTGTGCATGCAACAGTATCGATGCAACGGTCGAGTCTGGCCATCTGGGGAGATTGGTGAACCACGGCAGATCACCCAATCTTACCTCCAAAGTTATTGAGGTAGACAAAAAGCCCAGGCTTTGTTTCTTTGCCGCAGTCAACATCAGCCTAGACGAGGAGCTCACCATTAATTACGGTGACTATCGCCCGTTAGCCATCAAAACCTTTCCATGGCTGACTTCAGGTAAGCCAGCGCAGACCCAGTTCTATCATTCGATAATCACGCGAGAATTTCGTTTAACTGAAGTGTGTATTTATTCCTGCAGACAGTGCGTCAGAACCCGAAGGACAGCGGCCGATCAAGGGGATCACAAAGATCTGCAATGGTATGTCAATCTGAATTAAAACCATTAATCCGGTGTCACAAACATGAGCAAATTTCTAAAAGCATAAGACGAGTGACGAAGAGTTGCGTATGCGCCGTCTTCAATTAGCCTGCTTTCACGCGTTTTATGGTATTCACATCGCCAATACCCACGTCGCGTCAAACCTGACCTCGTCAGACACGGCGTCCCACTATACCTGACATCGTTGCACGTCGCGCCTTCCCGGATCTCGTCCAACATGTCGGCACGTGACGCCTGACCATTTCTAAGGCTATCCGTTACGCCTAACCTCGCATTCATGCGTTGTGATATGTGATGATAAAGTGGTATGATGTGCTCTTCAAACGCAAGTGTTTCGTATCACTCTTTTCTTGAAACGTGATAGGCACCAACCTGAACGAAAAGCTCGGTGGGTCCACCGCACTTTCGAAATATAGAAGTAGGCCGCCACACACTTCTACAAATGTAACAAGCTGGCCCGTCCCTCCGTCGAACCTCGGTGCCGGTTCCACTCCGCTCACCGGCACCTCGGTTCGACAGGGGGACTTGGCCAGCTTGGCCCGCCAGCGGCGTTTGCGGGGGCCTCCGGCCCCCGTTTCAAGTCACTCGAGATGTGTCCGGTGGCACATATTTTTATAACGATTAAAATCGCTAACCTGAGCCCGTCCCGACTCGCGACGGAGTGCTCCTTGCAGGCGCACCACACGCAGCGGCCAACCCTAACCTAACAAATCTAACAATTCTCATAAAACAGAAACGCGACAAAATTTGAAAATTGTTGCCACCGTACGTTTATCTACGTCATAAAAGAAGTCTATCCTCCAAATTTTAAGTTTCTGTGTAAACGATAAGTCAGCGAACAGACGTCCGAACGAACGAACAGTCGGCATCAGACTATAAGCCCGGCTCCTCTCCGTTTCTACCGAAACGTGTCGGGACGGGCTAAAAAGAGTGAAAGGTGTAGTGGCACAGCTCGCTTTACAGAATGCGTGGTAGACCCAACGAGGTCTTCCTTCATTGCAGTGCCCAGCACGCTAGAAGAAAACCATGATACCTAAATCATGCGTTTCTGTAGTAAGCTTCATACGCAACATAGTGTTATGATTCAGCCTGTCACACGACGTCGTCCCGTTATGCTTAATTAATTCTGACACGACATCCCGATATGCCTGACTATTTCTGACGCGGCGTCCCGGTGTGCCTGACAACTTCTGACATGACGTCCCGGTAAGCCTGACCATTTCTAAAACGATGTCTCTACGCCTGTATATGGCGAGGCAAAACGGGACATCGTTTTAGAAATAATCCAGCACACTGGGACGTCGTGTCAGACATTGTCAGGAATAACGAAGAAATTCATCTGTGGCAATCTAATGTCACACCTGGTCTTTTCGCACTTCAGTTTTTAAAAATCTTGTACGGTATTTTAAATTGGTTTGTGCATTAAAGGCATGTACAAAATGTTTTCGGCCTATGCACAGTAAAAGTCCCTTCTTCAAACGGTACAATTTTTATATTGCTTTTGGAAACTAAAGCCGCTTATAAGGGGGATGTTAAACCTTAGAAAGGTGAACAGTGAGGTTTCATCCGCTAGTATTATGTGTGCTGTGGTTAGGTAATGTGTTTCGTTTCTCATGGCAACATGGTGTCATGTAAATGTTTGTCAGACTACATCATAATATCACTGAGCATTGCTGACGCAACGTCCCGGTGTGCCTGGCCTAGTCTACAACGTCCTGGTACGCCTGATCATGCATGACACGACGTCCCATTATGCCTGACCATGCCTCACACGACGTTCCGGTAAGACTGACCATTTCTGACACGATGACCTGTATGCCTGAGGCAGAACGGGACGTCGTGTCAATCATTGTCAGGCACACCGGGCTGTCCTGTCAAACATCGTCAGTCATAACGCGATGTCGTGTCAGAAATTGTCAGGCATAACGGGACGTGTCCGGTTTCACTATCGTGAAGTTGGCCAACTCCGCTATGAAAAGTTGGCCAACATTCTCGGGGACCGTCCCTAAGCGACAAAAATACCGCAACGTCGACAAGACGGCGCAAAACATCATTCCGTGGACAGATAGAGTCGTGCAAACCGGCAATTGATCCCACAGAAGTATGAGAAATGCAACCAATAGTATAACAGCCGGTCTCAAGGCCCCCCACCCCGTCCTCGAGAGCCAACATCCAAACGGCTTCACATAGCGACACCGGCTCTTCGGCAATGGTCCTAATGGGACACGACAGCACAAAGCGCATATACCACGACCTGTCTCGAGACTACCTACCCCGTTCTCGAGAGCCAACTTCTAAACGGCTAAACATAGCGACACGGGCTCTTCGCGAATAGTCCTTACGGAACACATCAATCACAAGCCCATGTACCACGACCGGTCTGAAGACCCCGTACCCCGTTCTCGAGAGCCAATTTCTAAACACCTAGACCCACCGACACGCGTCAAAGGTCCTAGGAAATACAAAGCAAAGTTAAAACCTCGATGAGGGCTGCAAAAATTAAGTCAACAGCAGTGGGTGCCTATACACCTGCTTTCGAGGTTTTAACTCGCGCTACCTTCAAGTTGGATGGAGTTAAAACCTCTACCGCGGCTCCAAATTTTGAGTAGACAATGGTGGACGCCTAAACACGTGCTTTCGAGGTTTTAACTCGCGCTACCTTCAAGTTGGATGGAGTTAAAACCTCTGCCGCGGCTCTAAAAATTAAGATAACGACAGTAGGTGCCTATACACCTGCTTTCGAGGTTTTAACTCGCGCTACCTTCAAGTTGGATGGAGTTAAAACGTCTACCGCGGCTGCAAATTTTGAGTAGACAATGGTGGACGCCTAAACACCTGCTTTCGAGGTTTTAACTCTTGCCACATTCATGAAGGATCGAGTTAAAACCTCTGCCGCGGCTCTAAAAATTAAGATAACGACAGTAGGTGCCTATACACCTACTTTCGAGGTGTTAACTCCCGCTACCATCAAGTTGGATGGAGTTAAAACCTCTACCGCGGCTCCAAATATTGAGTAGACAATGGTGGACGACTAAACACCTGCTTTCGAGGTTTTAACTTGCGCCACATTTATGTAGGATCGAGTTAAAACCTCTGCCGCGGCTCTAAAAATTAAGATAACGACAGTAGGTGCCTATACACCTGCTTTCCAGGTTGTAACTCGCGCTACCTTCAAGTTGGATGGAGTTACAACCTCTAGCGCTCCTCTAAAAATTAAGTCAACATCAGGGGGTGCCCAAACACCTGCTTCTGAAGTTTTTACTTGCGCTACCTTTAAGTTGGATGGAGTTAAAACCTCTACCGCGGCTCCAAATATTGAGTAGACAATGGTGGACGCCTAAATACCTGCTTTCGAAGTTTAAACTCGCGCCACATTCTATAGGATCGAGTTAAAACCTCTGCCGCGGCTCTAAAAAATAAGATAACGACAGTAGGTGCCTATACACCTGCTTTCGAGGTTTTAACTCGCGCTACCTTCAAGTTGGATGAAGTTACAACCTCTAGCGCGGCATAAAAAACTGAGTAAACAACAGTGGGTGCCTAAAAGCAGGTGTATAGGCACCCACTGTTGTTATCTTAAATTTAAGAGCCGCGGCAGAGGTTTTAACTCGATCCTACATTAATGTGGCGCGAGTTAAAACCTCGAAAGCAGGTGTTTAGGCGTCCACCATTGTCTACTCAATATTTGGAGCCGCGGTAGAAAATTTAACTCCATCCAACTTGAAGGTAGCGCGAGTTAAAACCTCGAAAGCAGGTGTATAGGCACCTACTGTCGTTATCTTAATTTTTGGAGCCGCGGCAGAGGTTTTAACTCGATCCTTCATGAATGTGGCGCGAGTTAAAACCTCGAAAGCAGGTGTTTAGGCGTCCACCATTGTCTACTCAATATTTGGAGCCGCGGTAGAGGTTTTAACTCCATCCAACTTAAAGGTAGCACGAGTTAAAACTTCAGAAGCAGGTGTTTGGGCACCCCCTGATGTTGACTAAATTTTTAGAGCCGCGCTTGAGGTTTTAACTCCATCCAACTTAAAGGTAGCGCGAGTTAAAACTTCAGAAGCAGGTGTTTGGGCACCCCCTGGTGTTGACTTAATTTTTGGAACCGCGCTAGAAGTTTAAACTCTATCCAATTCGAATATAGTGCGAGTTAAAACCTCAAAAACGTGTGTTACGGCAGCCACTGTTGTTCACTTTTTTTTTAGAGCCTCGCTAGGGGTTTTGACTCTATCTAACATGAAAGAAGCGCGAGTTAAAACCTCGAAAGCAGGTGTTTAGGCGTCCACCATTGTCTTCTAAATATTTTGAGCCGCGGTAGAGGTTTTAACTCCATCCAACTTGAAGGTAGAGCGAGTTAAAACCTCGAAAGCAGGTGTATAGGCACCCACTGTTGTTATCTTAATTTTTAAAACCGCGCTAGAAGTTTTAACTCTATCCAATTCGAATATAGTGCGAGTTAAAACCTCGAAAGCAGGTGTAAAGGCACCTTCTGTCGTTATCTTAATATTTAGAGCCGCGGCAGAGGTTTTAACTCGATCCTACATGAATGTGGCGCGAGTTAAAACCTCGAAAGCAGGTGTTTAGGCGTCCACCATTGTCTACTCAATATTTGGAGCCGCGGTAGAGGTTTTAACTCCATCCAACTTGAAGGTAGCGCGAGTTAAAACCCCGAAAGCAGGTGTTTAGGCGTCCACCATTGTCTTCTCAATATTTGGAGCCGCGGTAGAGGTTTTAACTCCATCCAACTTAAAGGAAGCACGAGTTAAAACTTCAGAAGCAGGTGTCTGGGCACCCCCTGATGTTCACTTAATTTTTAGAGCCGCGCAAGAGGTTTTAACTCCATCTAACTTGAAGGTAGCGCGAGTTAAAACCTCGAAAGCATAGGTATAGGCACCTACTGTCGGTATCTTAATTTTTAGAGCCGCCGCAGAGGTTTTAACTCGATCCTACGTTAATGTGGCGCGAGTTAAAACCTCGAAAGCAGGTGTTTAGGCGTCCACCATTGTCTACTCAATATTTGGAGCCGCGGTAGAGGTTTTAACTCCATCCAACTTAAAGGTAGCACGAGTTAAAACTTCAGAAGCAGGTGTTTGGGCAGCCCCTGATGTTGACTTAATTTTTAGAGCCGCGCTAGAGGTTTTAACTACATCCAACTTGAAGGTAGCGCGAGTTAAAACCTCGAAAGCAGGTGTATAGGCACCCACTGTTGTTATCTTAATTTTTAAAACCGCGCTAGAAGTTTTAACTCTATCCAATTCGAATATAGTGCGAGTTAAAACCTCAAAAACGTGTGTTACGGCAGGCACTGTTGTTCACTTTATTTTTAGAGCCTCGCTAGGGGTTTTTACTCTATCTTACATGAAAGAAGCGCGAGTTAAATCCTCGAAAGCAGGTGTTCAGGCATCCTCCATTGTCTACTTAATATTTGGAGCCGCGGTAGAGGTTTTAACTCCATCCAACTTGAAGGTAGCGCGAGTTAAAACCTCGAAAGCAGGTGTTTAGGCGTCCACCATTGTCTACTCAAAATTTGGAGCCGCGGTAGAGGTTTTAACTCCATCCAACTTGAAGGTAGCGCGAGTTAAAACCTCGAAAGCAGGTGTATAGGCACCCACTGCTGTTGACTTAATTTTTGCAGCCCTCATCGAGGTTTTAACTTGTATTTCCTTGTATTGCTTTGTATTTCCTAGGACCTTTGGCGCGTGTCGGTGGGTCTAGGTGTTTAGAAATTGGCGCTCGAGAACGGGGTACGGGGTCTTCAGACCGGTCATGGTACATGGGCTTGTGATTGATGTGTTCCGTAAGGACTATTGGCGAAGAGCCTGTGTCGCTATGTTTAGCCGTTTAGAAGTTGGCTCTCGAGAACGGGGTAGGTAGTCTCGAGACAGGTCGTGGTATATGCGCTTTGTGCTGTCGTGTCCCATTAGGACCATTGCCGAAGAGCCGGTGTCGCTATGTGAAGCCGTTTGGATGTTGGCTCTCGAGGACGGGGTGGGGGGCCTTGAGACCGGCTGTTATACTATTGGTTGCATTTCTCATACTTCTGTGGGATCAATTGTCGGTTTGCACGACTCTATCTGTCCACGGAATGATGTTTTGCGCCGTCTTGTCGACGTTGCGGTATTTTTGTCGCTTAGGGACGGTCCCCGAGAATGTTGGCCAACTTTTCATAGCGGAGTTGGCCAACTTCCCGATAGTCCGGTTTCGTCAGGCAGAAAGGGACGTCGTGTCAGAAATGGTCAGGCATAATGGGACATCGTATGAGAAATGGTCAGGCATAAGGAGACGCCGTGTCAGGAATGGCCAGACATATCGGGACGTCGTGTCAGGTGATAAAGCGTTACTGTTCATTTTGTCAGGCTGCCTTCATAGAAGTGGCTGGCGGTACCCCCACCACACGCGCGCTCGATCCCCGCCCGCCCGCTCCCCGCCACCCCGCTCGGCGCACTCAGAATAAAAGAGTCACAATCATCGCCCAATTTTATAAGGGGATTGGAGAGGCTGTTTTGTAAACCTGACTTTAGACTCCAGATTTGAGACCAACGTTAGTCTCGTCTTGGTCCCTGGATTCTAAAAATGGGGTCGCATGACGTTTTCTGATAACTGATAAGAGTTTTAGTGGCAGGTCTCACCGTGGTCACCTCAACTCACTTTTTCCGCAGTTCTTATCAGAAGAGGTCATATGACCCCATTTTTGGAATCCTGGGATCAAGCTGAGACCAAGTCTGGTCCCAAATCTGGGGTTTGAGCCCCTCATTGCCCAAAATTGGGCGATCATTATGACTCTTTCATTCTCAGTGCGTTGCCTAGCAACCCGAGGTCCACGCCGGCGGGGAGCGGGCGGGCGGGGATCGAGCGCGCGCGTGGTGGGGGTACCGCCAGCCACTTCTATTAACTTTTCTTTGTATCATATTCATCTTACAAAAGTGTGTTGACATTGAGTTTGATTGAGGACATTCATTTTCGGCAATCTATCGCCATAATCAGATGGTCTGTCTTATAGAACCGCAACCTTTTTTGTTATTGCTTGTACATTCTTGTCTGACATGCGCTTCGTCCATTAATACAGGTAATCCTGCTATCAAAAGTTTGCCACTTGCCCAAGGGCATGTGTTTAGCAGAAGTGCCGCTGCTGCACTGTCTAAAAATGCTGCTGGTAGCCCCCTCAAACCATCTGCCCAAAGCGTGGACACTGCTGCACAAGGTATGTATTAGTTAAAATGAAAACGTAATTAAGGTTAATTCTTTATTTCAATGTGCGTTTTTGTACCAAAAGATACTTTATGTTAAAGCCAAAGTATTTTACCTCTTTTATTAAAAAAAGTTAAATTGTTAACTGCATTTGTTGTAAAAAAATAGTGTTAATGGATAACATTATTATTTTCTTATTTTCTTCATAGGAACAATTTTGGCGTCTAAAGTTCAGTCCCAATCGATTGTTCTATTTAAGCCAGTAGATAGGACCTGGCAAGAATTAAAGTGCAAAGAGTGTGGAATCACTTTTGTTGCCGACAGCATACGTTTGGGACGTGAATGCCCTATTGCGCCCCCATCAAACTTGATTTGAATTCGGGGAGACGGGAATTGCCTCTTTAGATGTTTGGCTTTCATCATCAGTGGAAGTGAGGAGAAGCACCAATCAATCCGCACAAACCTCGTTAAGTTCATCTTAGGGGATTCAAGTGTGGCAAGTTACATCAGAAGTATTGATGAAAGCACCGTCGAGTCGTACGTCAAAAAATCAAGAATGGACATAACAGGCACTTGGGGCACAGACGTTGAACTCTATGCAGCTGCACGGTGGCTTAAGACTGATATCTTTGTGTTTTTGGGCATGAGATGGAGCCGGTTTTCTCATGAAGGAACTCTGAAAAGCCGACCAAAATATCCTGCAATTTATATTAATAACCAAAGCTATCACCTCCAGTGGGCGGCGCCATCTTGGAACGGGCATGATCTATGGGGCTCTCTTCTGCTTCCTCACCGTACGGATGCCAAATCTCGAACTGTCCAAATTTACTCTGCTCGTCATCGAACATGAAAAGTTCCACGGTTCCCGAATCGCTGTCGCCAAAAATTTCTTCTGGATCACAAGAGGAGCTCACCCGGATTTTACGGCCGAACAAGTCATCAGCGATTCTTGAAATCACCTGCCAGCCAGCGTGTCCCTTGGAGACTTTTTCACAAAACACTTTCACTTTCAGCGGAGACCAATCGGGAAACAGACGATGCCAATTCGCTTGAAGGTGGGCCGCTGAAATCTTCCTGAGCACCTTCTCGTGCTTCTTGGTCTTGAAAAGGACCAAACTCAAAGTCTTAAAAATAGGGTTCACCGTATTCTTGCCCGCACTCTCTTCTCCCCTCGCTGCATCCACGCGGGTACGGGGGCCCGTAAATGCCCCCTGACCCTTCTAATTTGGCCGATGCACCATGTTACGGGGGGGATGGGGGGATGGCGCGGAGGGGAGTTTTGGGCTTCTCGGTGGATTTAGAAGGGCGACTTGTAGTCTCGATATATTACAGAGACAAGCACAGGTTCACAGCACAGTGGTTCACAGTGGTTTGCTCGCCGGTAGTCCACGGAGTTCCTCGCACACTCGAGGTGGTCTCGTGACTGCCCGTCCTCGGCTCGGCAGGCCGTTCGGAGCCCGTCGAGCGCATCGGCCTCGAAGGGCTTCGTCAGCGAAACGGCACCCCCTGTCGCCCTCGCCTCACCCGCGGCTTGCCGGCCCGCGACCTCACAACCTGAGCCGGCCCGCTGCGGAGTGATGCTGGTTGCCTGGTCGACGGGAGGCCCGAGGGCGACAATTCACGATCAGCACAACATGCGTTCCGCGCCACCTAGCGGTGAGTCATTTCACTCTTTCCCGACAGCGTCATACCCCGAACCCTCGCTGCTGTTTAGCGACCCGCACCTGTTTGAACAATTCTGAGGAAAGACCATTTCTCTATGGATTTAGTAAGTAGCAGGTCCAGGAAATTTGTGCGGACCAATTAGGTTAGGTTAGTGAGGTTTGTTTTATTATTATTTTATTTGCTTGAAACCAAAAAATAAAGCACTCTCATTAACCTAACTGGGCCGCACAAATTTTCTGGATCTGCTTCTAAATTTGTGCAGAAATGACTTAAAGGACGAGTGACGATAGGGTGGGTCAAGAAAAATACTACCTTGAGTATTAATTTTGTAAGAACATATTCAAATTAATTCTTCAATTACTATTTAACGACAAATAATACTTATGTTGAATCTAACCCCTCAACAAGTTTACTAAATACAGCAGTGTTGGAAAATAAATCTCGGTCCACAGATTTAAATAACATCACAACATAAATATTGTCAACCGCAGAGCGTAAATGAGGAAGTAGCATAGGCGAGCTTGTGTACACACCATATAATTTACCAGAGTGGCAATGGGGAGCTAAAGAGTTATTAACCTGAAAAGCATCTGAAAATATAAACACGGGGGAATGAATACCACTTCTATTACCAATTTTTGTGCGCCGCCGTCGGGTCCCCTCCTCCCGCTCCGGCCCGGCAGCCCCGCGCGGGTCCGGGCGCACACCCAGGGGATTAGCGACGGACGGCCACCTCCTTCAAACTTGGCCCCGAGCCTCCCACAAGAGTTAAGGATATGCGTAAGCATTGGGTGATCCGTGTGCGAGGATCCCAGCCGCTCACTGATCCGGGTGCGCCTTCCGACCGAAGACCCCGAGACCGCTGTCACCCTGGCTGACTCGTGCGGGTGCAGGGCCCTGGCGTCCTCACGCGTTTGAGCCTCCGCTCAGACGGCTGCCGAAAGTATGAATTAGTACTACGGCGACTGTGCAACCAACCGACACCTATCCCTCTCTTACATTCTCGCCCCAACTTTAGTTCTTCAAACCGACTTTACCAGGTCACTCTCGTTCGGCAGGTGAAACGCCGCTGTTCCGTGCCGCCCGGCACGAAAACACGAGCCGGCAGCGCGTGCAGGTGCGTCACGGGCGGCTCCGTGACAAACACCACATGTCAATTAATATCGACCGCCGCGCAGGGGCGTAGCCAGGGGGGAGGTCACCCCCCCCCCCTCCGAAACTTTTCGACAGCAAGGAAAAAGAGAAAAGTAGGGAGAAATAAGGGAGGTGGGTAATTGTGGACTTTAGCGGCTCCACCACCTAGAGAGACGTGGCAGGTACCGTTGAAACCGGCTCAACGCATAGAATTTGAATATGACAATGATATACGGCGCTGTACAACGCCTTAATTGTAAAAAAAATAAAATATGAGGCGACCTAACCTGTCACAGGGCTTACAAACACGCCTATTTTGGACACATTTGTGCACGATTGTTCGTCAAACGATGAGAAACGCCGCTGTTAAGTATGCTTATTCTACTGAAAGACTCCTGGTGCACTATTTCGCGTCCAACTTGGAGAAACATCGGTTCCGCACACAGCGACGCTCGACGAGTGGAAACCCTACGCGGCGCTATTGCAGCGCCGGACTGGTGGACGAACAATGAACCCCGTCGGCACCGGCGTCGGCGGCTCTGTCGGGCGGCTCGTGCGGGAGACTGCGCGGCGCAGTCAAGGAAGGACACCGTTTCCCGTCGGGTGCGCCGAGGCTCTCTCTAGGTGCGCCGACCTGCTCTATGTGCTGTGATGTCCCTTTGACCAAGGTCACATTCACAATCATTTCCCTTTGACACCATCACCTCACACACTCTCATAGCGGGAGAGGACGCTGTTGTCCGCCGGGTGCGGGTCTATATCGTTTGGCCGACCTCAGGATACGCGAACCTGAACTGATCAAAACTAAGCTAACCTAGCCTCGGACGTTGAAATGCGAGGTCGGACAAAACTGAGGTCGGAAAAGCGATGTGACAGTGTCAAAGGGAGATGACGGAGGTGACGACGAACAGCAAATGGCACCCGGCGGAGATACATCACTTGCCCGACCTCACTCTTGTCCGACCTCGCAGTTCAACGTCCGAGGCTAGGTTAGGTTAGCTTAGTTTTGGTCAGTTCAGGTTCGCGTATCCTGAGGTCGGACAATCGGAGGTCGGACAAACGATATAGACCCGCACCCGGCGGACAACAGCGTCCTCTCCCGCACGAGCCGGCCGACAGAGCCGCCGACGCCGGTGCGGACGGAGTTCGGCCTTCGGCCACCAGTCCGGCGCTGCGGTAGCGCGGAGCGCGGAGGGATACGTTGGGATTGTTGGAGCAGACGACCCACCCGCAAAACAGTGCCGCGACGCACCGCACCGAAATAGACATTTCACAATGTCAAAGGAACATACAGTGAGTCGGGCCCGAAAAAAATACCTTCACTCAACTCGATCAGGCTCGGGCCAGGACGTAGCATACTGAGACGCCGTCTCCAATCTAGTCGTCTTGGCGCATACCCTCTCGGAGGGTTCACGGGGAGGAAATGTAGAGTTGCCACTCGTCTGACGTTGCGACGCAGAGGATCGCCTGTAGCAGACGGATTTATGCTCTTTGGATTCTGGAACTTGTACGCGAAAGTGCGTACTTAGAGTCTTCCGGGGAAAGAAGCCTACACTTGAAAACGGTTTTGGACATCGTTCGGTGAATAATCATTCACAGATCCGTCCGTAATGCCCGTGTTACTGGGCACTGTGAGAGGTTAGGAGGTCTCATGATTTAATATTTTGCAATTATTACGTTCAGGAGCGCCGTATATGATAAGCATATTCCAATTGCGGGCGTTCAGCCGGTTCGAACGGTACCGGCCATATCTTCATAGGTGGTGGAGCCCCTAAAGTCCACAATTACCGGGAGATGAAATGAAAAGGTTAGGGGAGAGCGGAGAAAAAGGAAGGATATAAGGAAGAAAGTAACAAGGAAAGAGAAGGGAGGGAGGAAAAGGAAAGGGTTGGGGGGGGGGGGGGGGGGGGTAGAGGCGTTAGTGTGCAGTAACGGCACCGTCCTCTGCGGAGAATACTCATGTACTGCCCGCGCGCGCAAGCAGGACACTAGCTTAGCCGCTGAATCTGAGCTAACCAACAATCGGCATGCAGCGTGCCGTCGCTCGCTGCTGGCCGTCGCCTCGCGCGACCCCGCCGGCTCTCCCTGCCCTGTGCGCGTCTCTGCTGGGCGTTTGGTCAGTATTGCGTTGCCGTCTACCCTGCAGACCGGTTACGCGGACGCGGTCGGAGCGTTAGTGTTGTGCTGGTAATGGTGCTTCATCATTTGTGTTTTTGTCTTCGGCCCGTGATTTTATTCAGATGGCTTGCTTCTTCTCACCACAGCTCTCTGAATAGCAACGGGTTAGGGGTGCACGGGTCCGAAAGGCAGGGATGTTAGACGTACGATAAAAGTCGTACATATACGATATTTTGGCCCTTCGTACGACCAACGATCCTGTATGCACATCGTACGCTAAATTATGATATTTTCGTCATGTGTACGACCTTGAACTCAAATACACCTGAAACACTCGAATTTTCTCCCCGGATTGCACGCCGATTCATTATCTCGAAGTTGGCACCCTGCCTCCTACCGCCGTACCGCTGCCGCACGTATAGTTGGCTGTGGCGCCGGTAGATGTTATTAGTGCTACACCTGTCGTTAGTCGCTTGTTTGACTGGAGAGGGCCAATAGGAATGCGGTACTGGTGTTCGCCTGCAATAACGTACATTTCGAAATTGTGATTCTTTTAACAGGCGAGTTACTAGATTTGCTGTTTTCTTACTTAGCTGGACTGGAACTGAGAGTGAGAAGTAAGATTGAGGTTAAGTGTACACAGATTGTTTCTTAGATCGCTTCGTTTAACCGGTCATTTTGACATTTTCAATCGAAAGAATTTCAAAGCTATTTTGAGACTGCCGTATGAATAATTTATTTAGTAATTATTTTGTTAGTTATTTATTATTTATTTAGTAATGAGCCCTGCACTTTGAAGCTGTGATTAGAACATTGAGCTGTGAATAAAATGTGTGGACACAGACAGCGCATGTATTTAAAAACAGAGGTTTCACACACCAAATGCTTATGTACTATTTTGTACATAATTATGAACAGATATTAATCATGATGTGCTATGTACAACATCGTCCATAATTATGCACAAAATTGTACCGTTATGTACACATAGTACGTAATTATGTATAAATAGTACATAGTTGTGTACAAATTTGTACATAAGCAATGAAGGTTTATATCTGTACATAATTATGTACAAAACTAGTACATAAGCATTTAGTGTGCACCCGCCTGCATTTATTTGACCGCCCGCTCCAGAAATGGCAGCACTGTCCGGTCGGTGGGACCCCACTACCACTTCAGCGACACTGAACTCCCCGCACCAAACCTATGTCAGTATTTATGGGTGATTCTAACGTGGCTAAGAGGTTACATTTGTAACAGCACTTTTTAGACCATTTTTTTAAATATTAACGTTTTGTGCAAAATCAGAAAAGTACGATCTTTTTTTTTTGACTCCGGTACGATAATTTTCGGAAGCTGGTACGACATTGCGCTCTTGGTCGTCGAACAACCCTGCCTAAAGGTCCAACCCAAAGACGCGTGCGCCCCGCCACCGGATCCGCCCTTTTATTTTAAACTTAATCATCTCACCTTCCTATTTATTTCATTGGTTTCATCTCTTTTATTAATGCCCGGCATTCTTTTAATCGGCTAAGCGAAAGCGAAGCCCTTACCCGACTGGGTCAAAAATGTTTTGTCTGTTCGCGCGATTTCTCGAGAACGGTTGGACGTAGAAAGCTCAAATTTGGACCACATCTTTTGCATCATACTAGAGTCAACCTACCCTCAGGGGCACCGCAGCCCAAGCGGTTTCTTAGATAATTTTCACAAGTGGTCTAAAATTTAATATCCGCCGGTTAGGCGAGGTCAGTACGCGCCATGCGCCTGTCGTGGAGTGGCGGATCAGTGACTCGAGTGGATTACGGTCGGTTAGGTTAGGTTAGTGGGGGCTTGGGTAGTTTAGGTTCAGGCAGGTAAGGGTAGGTTTGTGCTGGTTGAGCGGCATTGATAACGAAAGGATGATGTAAGATACGTTCGGAAGCCAGAACATGACCGTGGCTGCGACCGTGCGGGCGGAAGAGAGTGACGCCCGGAGGGCGTCCTACCGACTGATTGGCCCCGCAGGGTCCTACTCGTTAGGTGACAGCCGCCGGCAGGCCAAGGTAGGCGTGCGCCAGGCGTGGAGTGGCGGAACAGCGATGAGCGGTTACGCCACAACGCGTTCTGGCGTACGCCTACCTTGTTTTATTCAAAAATTTGGGTTCACCAGGGTACATCTCTGGCCTCAACAATTCCATCTTACGGCCAGCCCCGCGGCTTTTTAGAAATTTCATCCGCATTTATTATTGTAACTTCTGCACTCCCTCATTAATTACGGGAAAGCTTTTTTAACTAACCTCTCTTTTGTTTGCAGCAAAGCCCGGGTGGCTTTGGTGCTCGGGCCTCACCCTCCACCCCACCAGGTACTCATTCGGTGTGGGGAGCCGGGCCCCCACACACTTAGTCCAACGCCCAAGCCAACCTATAATGGTGGTAGGCAAGACCGATGATGATTTAAAAAAATCGCAGCGTCTACAGCACTGAGTGGCTCTCGCTAACCGGAAAACGAGTTTTCATATTTAAAATGAAAATACACTGGTTGTCTTATTCAGCGGTCCACTCTTTTGAAGGTGTGCTATTTTGTCCCAGGTTGGCGCAGGCCTTTGATTCGTGGACAGGGGGTGTCCCAAGGGTAAACCTATAGGTGTCTAAAACGTCAACTTGATAAATTCACTCTAGCCCTTTAACCGAGCTAAAGTTAAAATTTGTCCTAAAATAGGTCGTACAAACCCTTTTCCCGAAAAATATTGGCAAAAAGTGTGTCGAAGTGTTATTCTGAGTTACCGAAGTGTGCAAATCCTGGGGGGGGGGGGGGGGTCAAAAAGGATCAGCATGAGTTTGTATGGCCTCTGTGGTTACGAAAGTGTCCGCTGCGGCGAATACTAATCCCTGTGCCAATAATCAGTAAAAACCGAAAATTCAGGCGCCATTTCACGTTCTGACTCTGATTTTCGTCATCAACCAGTAGGGGTAGAAAATGATGCGCATCGATTTCTGGTGGTCCAAACCTTTGATAGTCATGGGACAAACCGGGAACTCAGCAGATACCCGAGGAGGTGCGGCGCACAGTGGTCCAGCCACCCTGCTTGGCCGGAAAAAATTCGTTTCTTCACTTTTGAAGGTGTCTACGGGGGTTTTTGGGGTCGCTGATTTCGTTTTTCGCGATAATTTGTCTGTCTGACATATTCTAACCCCATAAACTCCGAAAAATATCGTTTGATGTGAAGAAATATGACTTTTATTTGGCGTTCGACTTTGACGGAGATTTTTAAGATCACGAAATGGTCTTTCGGTGTTTTTCTCATAGTTTCCTTAGAAATTAAATAACAGATTACAAATTTTTATAGGATCTATGGCAAATGTTAGGGTTGTAAATATTTTTAATTTTCTAAATTCCAGCTCGACACGAAAATTCCTTCTTTTTTGTCTCAAATGAACTGGTGCTGGGTTATCTTGAATGCGAGATTGAATGAGCTGTCACAAATATTTGTCTATAAACATTTTTAATCACAGAAAATGGTACAAAAATGGCACAGAAATGGTACACACTATGCACAGGTACGGTACAAGTAAAGAAAAGAAAGAAAAATACAAATACATATAAACTTAAAGTACGAAAATCACAGCAGAACATAAAAGTAAGAAAATAATAAGATGTAAATATACATACTTTGAAGTAATAACCAAACAAGTAGTATGCACAAACAAATGCACAAAAACATGATACAGAAAAAAAATTCCATCAAGTTGGAGGGACTAGAAATTAGCTCACAGTCAGTTTACACCGCAGAAGCCTTCAAAAACTTCAAAACTTCTGGTGGATAAGGTTCTTTGGGTTTCTTTGTTTTACTTAGTGAGGAAATGACGGGGTCCGATGAAGCCAGAAGATAGTGAAGGATATCTTCATTTGTATCCCTGCGACCCATTTTTCTTGCATGATGCTCCCTACATTTCTTCCAGTCCTTATTACGCCTTTCTTGGGGCTCCTCACTGAACATGCCGAGTGGCAGGGGAAGGGCCCGCATGATAGCCGGAGTGTGGAGCAGAAGCTTGTGAACAGATGGTGGGAGGGGAAACCACGGATAGAGCGTTGTGGCTTTCTTGTATGTCTCAAGCAGAAAATTTTCAAAGGCTTCTACCTTGACTTCATTGGTGGCGTTGACGACACACAAAGCAGTGGCAAGGTCTTTTATTAGACCTACATCGACTCCCGTAATTTCTGAAGCCTTTGTCGGATCAGCAAAAAAACGCCTGGCTGTGTTTCCGTCGTTTGTTGACCCGAAACCTTGCTTTGGTGCATCAACTAGAAGTCCGACTTCTTCGCGAAATTTGATTTGCACTTCTGATTTTTTCCTCTCATACTCAATCTTGTCCCCTTTTCCAAGCCGACCCTTTCTAATGTCTAGCTTGTAGGACACATGTAGGCAATATTCGAAACATCGAATACGGGAGTGTAGGGGACAAACGCCAAATTCAAAGTACTCTTCGACGCACTTCAAAGACCTAACTCGATTTAGGTCATTTATAAATGATGGTGTTGCCTTGCATGCATAGCAGGTCGAAGTGCTTTTTGTCCCCGTAAGAGCATTAATGGCTTTCCCATCAAGCATTGTCAAATATAAATCATGCTTGATCTGAATTTCTTGCCCATCATGTAAGATCTTAGAACTCGCCAAATCTTGATCTTTAATTTTGCCTAATTCATTTAGAGTCAATTCTGGAGTTTCCTTGGTGAAGGCGAATTTTAAAGGTCTGCAATATCGTGGTGACGATGGTTGAATATTGTGCCAGACAACTGTTTTTTCAGAGGTTCCCTTCTTGAGGCAAAAAAGTTGAAGAGGGACGTACGACATATTGAATATATTTTTATCACAAAATGAAGGGTCCGGAATTATTTGCTTGTAGGCACCAAGCCCCCCAAACCCATCAGCTCCATATTTTCCAATTAATGTGAAATCTTTGTACGTGCTAATGTCAAGTGAATCAAGAACTTCTTTTTGTGACAAACACAGCCGCTGTGCGGTGTGATTCAACAGGGCCTGCAAATCGATTTCGGCCGTGCTTTCGGACACAGAGATGTGTTCCTCTGCTGGGTAGCATAATTTTTTTTCCTCTAGCACTTTATTGTAGCATGGGTAGAAATCTGTGTTTCCCATTGCAATAGCATTTTTTCGCAGTTCCAAGTACGTTTGTTTTGCCATTTGGTTTTCTACGATCAGCTGCAGAGCTGTGTGGGGTGTGTATTTTGTGTTAGACAATTCCGTCCCCGATGTACTCGCCTGACCGAGATAAGCCTTTGCTCTCTGAGGGTCATCCACAACATCTTCCACAACGCTGGCAGCCGCGAGATGACCCTTTGCTCTAAGGGCAGTAGCAGTGGAGAAGGCGAGTTCCTCCAGGGACGTGGTTGCCCTCAGCGCCGCAGTTCGCTGTCTCTTGGCGCGGTCCCCCAAATCGCGAAATTGTAAAGAAGGCCTTCCGGCTGCTGAAAGTACAACAATTGGTTTTAATATGGAGAATGAAAAAATCGGACTGGAATCGTCTATGACTAATACGTACCATCCCTTTTTTGATGAGATACCTCCGCGACTTTTAGAAAATCAGCCTCGTTGTCCAGCCACTTCTTATTACTTTCTTTAAACCTGGACTCTATTCGGCATGACTCCTGCCATTTTTTTGTGACAAATGAGCTGAACGCTCGGATGCGATTCGTCACTATTTCTCTCCGATCGTCTGGAACGTCGACAGACTCCAGTCTGCAAAGGACACATTTGATTATTGATTGCACACAATGTTTGACATAAATGTTGGCGAAAAGCATAGGCCGGAAGCCCTCGATAGTAGGTAGTTAGAGAAATCTTGATGCACGGGTGCGGTGAGAAGTATGACACCCGACACTATTTAATTTATAATTTAATCTAAAGGTTTGGCGCAACCCAATCAAAACAATACCGTTGACCCCAGTCGTGGTAGTAAACTAAATCATGTACTCAAAAACTCACATTACAATATCACAACAAAAAAACAGGGTGAAAAGGGGGGGGGGGGAATCTATGTCTTACCTTTGCAACACATTAAACAGGTGAGCACATTTTTCTTTTTCTGAATCTTGCCACTTACTTCTTAAAATTTCAAAACACTCCCGTTTGCTGGGCATTTTTTTGTGGCATATGACAGCGACATGCGCTGACCTGTCGACTTGCCTTGTCTCCCGTCAGATTCACTACGGTGCAGCACGGTCGCACATGATATTGGTCCGCGCGAAACGTGTCGAGACTTGACGGGATTGACTCGATCAAAAATAACACCGTTTTGACCCGTCGCGAAGTGTTGACAAGTCTTGACACGATCGACACCGACACGCCCGACACCGGCACCGTTCGATAAACGGTGGAGAAATCTCTCCCCCCCCCCCCACCCCCATCCCTCCCCTTTCATTTTATTGAACAAAACGTTCTGTAGTCAGTGTCATCAGCGCGCCGGCATTCAAAATCCCCGCGCGGCGGCGCCCTGGCGCACGGCGGAGCGGCGGCCACATAACCTCTCTTTGTGTCCACCTCGCAGCATATTAAATGGGTTTATTTTAAAACGAGCAGCTATGAGCAGGTATTCGTGTGACGGATGTGTCCGCAACATTACTGCCGTCGTTCTGGCCCAATAGGAACCCATGTGTTGTGGTGTGGTTTTGATATATCTCAATAAAACCTGTGTTTTAACTCTATTTTTGAGACGTCACGCATTAATTTCGTTTTTAGTAACCAGTGTCGTTTTAAGCGATGCAAGTTTTTTCCGTAGGTAGACAAGGCTCTGTTCTTTAAATCGAATACAAATTTTCGGAATTTCTTTCGTGGGATATCATTTTAAAAGCTCCGTGGAGACGGCCAGCAAAACCGCACTGACGGACTGTCGACCTATGCGACCGCTCCCGCGGTTTTTCAGGGAAGTCCAGAAAAGTTTTTTAATGGTCTGTTGCCGGTTTCGTACCCTTTGAACACTTCTCTCGCCGGAGTGATACACAAAAAAGGGAAAATCTGGGTTTTAAATTTTGGATTTTTTCCGGGGAACGGCGTGCGCTGGACCACTGTGCGGCGGCGGCTTCGGCCTTCGACCCGCAACTCCCGGAGGCGGGGGGGGGGGGGGGGGGGGGGGGGGGGGCAGTATTGCGGAGCCGCTCTCCTGAGTAAAGCGGTGAGCTCTAGCTAAGCACAATCCCGCGACCAGCGAAGGCTGCCCAGGTCCGTCCGGCAGTGCACGACCGTATGGTGTTACGCTACACCCTCTCCGGGGCAACCAGGAGAGTGGTAACATCAGCACCATGTCCGACATGGAAGTTGAAGAGTAGCTCCTGCGAGATGCCCCAAACCGCAAGGAAGTGGCATCCTTGCTGTCCCTGTGGGGACCCAGCAGCCCGGTGCCTGTCGCCACTTTGGCAGCGACGGCAATGACAAACACGGAGAGGTTATCGCCCATCATGAGCACAGCCATCTCAAATCCACCACGAGCCGGACCCCCCGACCCTGGACTTGTCGAACAGTTCAACCCGAGGGGGTGACCACTCGTGCAATCCTGTGTACAAGCCCTGGGGAATTTCAGAGAAATCTTCGGAAATCATGCTGAAATTAGGCAAAATCTTTGAAATTTTGAGAAATCCTATGAAATCTTCGGAAATTCCAAAAAAATCTGTGAAATCCCACTGTAATCCTCTAAAATGCCTCTGAAATCCTCAGAAATCCGGTAGAAATCCTCAGAAATCTCACTGAAATCCTCAGAAATCTCACCGAAATCCTCAGAAATCCTTGGGAAGGTCCTCGAAAACGCACTTGTGTAGTCCACGAGCCATGAAGGTTCAGAGAAGGGTACAGAGCGGCGCCACTCTCAAACCACATTATTAGGGGTACGCTTCGATATGTTATTTAACATTTGTGAATCAAGCGGCAGGTCGGCGGGCGTTACGTATTTTAGCCACACCCGTTTTCATGAAGTTTTTTTACTTGCGCCGGGGATGAAGGGGTCTTCAGGTAAACGATTGTCTTCGTGTTACGTAAAATATGAAAATGCCTTAATTTTCGAGGGGGGGGGGGGTATGAAAACCGATGCGTGCGTGTCGATTTTCTGCCAGTTACGTGGTGTGTGAACTGCGTCGATGCCATAGGAACGACTACACCCCTCTCATGGGCCTAAACTAACCCATAGCAGCGTTCTCTGATCCTCCCTTCAACTACTTAGTGCCAAACCTAGCCATAGATTGTATTAACCTCATTGTACGTTTTGCCCAGTCCGTCATGGATGGTGGGAAGGGTCTGTGACAACCCCTTCCTACCCGTCCCCTTGGCCTTCACTGTTGCGTGGATTCTTCTCCTTCCTGCTCCCAAAAATTATGTTGTAAAACTGTGTGTGAAAAAAAGGACAATTATTAAAGAAAAAATTTTTTTGTTGGGTTCAGACAAAGTTGATTTATTGCAATTTATAATTGCTTTGAACTGAGCAGAGTTAAAGTAAGTCATTAATAAGCATTACATAAACAATTTACAAATCGCATTGATGCAAAAACCTAGGTATAGAAGCCCACAATAATTTCAGAGTCCTAAAGTAAAGTAAATCAGGCACAGCTATTGTGAGCATCACTGATCTAGGGAAAGAGAATGCATAAATAGCAAGAACGCATTTTTTTTACCACATTTAGACATTTGATCAAGTCCAGGGCATCTCATTTACAGGTAAAAAATTCACAGAGATTAGTAAAACCAAAGTAATACCAAAAAGTCTCTAAACTAATTGAGGAATCGGTTTACGACACAACTGTCGAGGATCGATGAGCTAAATTAAGGGTTGGTACATGAAGGCAAAGTTTTCAGTTACATCAATAATATATATTCTATGAATGCAGCAAATACAGGATAAGAAACAGAACTGTTGCAAATGAATGGGAATGGGATCAACAGGCACTATCGAAATAAACTTTTTAACAGAGGCAGCTGAGCACTTTGACGAGGAAGCAATGGTAAGAGCAGTGGACAAGAACGGTCTACGATTTCCATGAGGCACTGGCACTATGTACATCATGATCCTCCCCCTGGTTGGAATGTGTGGAAAAAGGAAAAGCATAATAATGGCACATTTAACATGTCAGTCTAAATAGTCATCTACAAGCATTTCCACATTCGCATGAAGTTTGGTGGCAACTAATATTTATAACTTTAGGTGCTTGATGATGAAGATTTCAGACTCAAGCATCTGAGAGCATATGGTATGCCACTTTCAGTCAGTCAACATTGATGTGCTCCGAAACAAAATGAAATAGAAATTAGTATGGCTACAGAAGCATGATGATTTCAAACGTAAAACAAATCAATCAGAGATTGCTGTAGGTGTTTTACAGCCACACATTCCACCCACATCAAAAATATTACAGCCAAATGAACTACTGACCACGTTCAGCTCAATACGAGCCCAGCATAAGTTTACACTCAGGTACAGCAATGTGTCCTTGTCACCTAAAATAAGAACAGGATTTTGAATGGAAATAAATAGATGTATGAATAGATAAATGTATGAATAGAATAGATAAATAATATTTAAATAGATGCTTACCTCATAATATTTGAGATGGTCTCATGGCTTCAGATTGGAATCATGTCACGTGAGAACCGAACCACTGTCACAGTAAAGTGGTTTCGCCATACATTTGCAGCATCACCGCATTAACAAAACACTGCAACAAATCAAAGATATTGTTTTAAGAAACGCACATTTTTTTTTCACCTGTAACGGTGCTTCCAACACTCTGTTGGTTGGCTGCGGCAAGAGTATGCTACTGCTGAGTGCAGTAGAGTAAGAGCTACTTCCCAACACTTTGAGGTTGTTGCATGTAGTACAAATGAAATAAGGCGATTAAGAAAAATTATATTTGGAAGGTTCTGAAATAGTCCAAATCGTGAAAATTAAAACTGCTTCAACAACAGCCGGCACAGGCACAGGGGAACATAACCTCTGAACATTGTTTTTAAACAAGTGCATCTTTTGCTTATGAAACCATAACACAGCGCTCCAGTAAATGTCTGCGGAAACAAAATTGCTTTATAAAGAAAACGTGCACACGAACGAAGACACTCAATTGATTAATATTTCTTGATAAATTTTATTTCGTTTCGTAAAAAATTACGTCATGGACCGGGGGGACGTACGCGAACACGAACTGCTTCGCAGCCGATTTGTCACTTACCTGTCATCGAACCACACCGCAGCCGCAGCAACAGGTAAACTTGCACTGAATATCCAAATATCACGTCGAACTGGGAACGGACGGCAACATACATCGCAGCAATGCTAAACCATCACCCAGCCGAACAGCGCCGGACGGGACGGACGGCTGCCGCCGAGCCGTCACTGAGCTCCGGCAGTGCCAACCGCAGCCATCGAAATCTCCTTCCTCTGCTAGTGCCATGAAATATTTCAAACGCAATTAATCGATAAAATGTCTCTTCATTTTGTGGGCCGATTATTATAGAACCAATAGCCAAAAGCGGAGCTAAAACGGTTGCGTGGTGTTTCTGGAAAGTCCGTGACTGACAGACAGAAAGATAGATACACAGAGAGACAGAGTCACGACCAAAGTTGGCCCGCGGGACCCGTTTTGAAAACGTGAACTCGCTTCGCTCGCTAATTATATTCAGTTTTGTACTAGTTCAAGCATCCAGAGACCGTTTACTCTGAACCTAACTCCTTGTAACGGGGACTGCTACACTCAACGTTTGAACAGTAATTTTATGGGCTCAAGACGATTTAATAACTTAAAAGTGCATAAAAAATTGGACAAGTTTAGTATGAGAGGCTTTCCCTGTAGTACTAGTGGGCGAATAAACACATGAAAAGTGTGGGATTTATGAACTGTAAATGACGTTTGAAATCTTCGACTTTCGTTTCATTCCATGCACAGACCTAAAATGTCCTCTTCTGTCCAGGTTTTAACTCTCCCGATTTCTAGTATTTCAGGATGTTTTTGGGAAAGTAGATGTCTCAATATTATGCATCAAAATTTTGGTACATTTTGGAATTTGGTAAGTTGTGTATGAAAGTTGAATTGCCTACTTAGTGTTTAACTGAAATTTTATTTATCTAGTGCAATGAATTGCACTGCAATTGCAATGCAATTTATCTTGCAATGAAAAATTTTTTTTATGCCTTTACAGCCTAACATAGGTAGGCAAAAACAGCAAAGAATCGTTCGAACCAATCTCAATATAATATAACTTTACATTTAACATGCCGATCAAGTCGTGTCCCTTTTACTGTTGCAGTGGACAAACCCTTGTCAATTTTGTTAAAAGCATTCTCAAGCACAGAGAGTTCTGGGCAGCAGTAGTGGTGGGAGCTGTATGACTGGGGTTCACTTGTGCAGCGTGGTGTCCATCAAGAACCCTCTAAACATAGGAGTGTGATCTTTAGTAATTAAACATGATTCTGAAACAATTGTAATGGTCATGTTGTTGATCAAGAGAATATTGAACATGAATGCATGTGTTAACGCAAGTAATACAAACACTTCAGTTCCTTTAAAAATTATTTTAAAAGAAAAGCCGGTACAAATAGTTTTCAATGTTACATATCACAAAGCCTCACAACTCTAAACATAAACTCAAACATAAAAATATTGGTAGTAAAAGAGAACTTTACATCTTGAGTTGTAGAGCAAGTTCCTGATCTGTATCAGATACTTATGACGTATCAAGAATGTTGTGTTTCACGGTGGGGATATTAGGATGTTGAAGGATATAAAATAATAGTAGTCGACACGTCTGTGGTCGGGATGAGACTGGTGACTTCATTTAAAAACATCACGTGACCCTGACGTCACTTCCGACTTCCCCCCAGGGGTACCAACCCACTCTCCTGGCTAGTAGGGCAGTGCTGCCAACTGTTGGCCAGCCACTCACAACATCTCCTCCTCTTTGGATGGGATGTGTAGGGTTATGTTGGTACCATTGTGTGTGGGGGTTGGTAACGAGGTCTTCACAAACAAACAAATGAAGGTGTTTATTTACACACTCTTGAAGCTGAATGGATTGATATCAAACATAAACTTTTTGCTTCGACTTTCTTGTTCATTGCAAATAATTATTTATTTAACCTCCGTCCTGACCGGAGCGTCGAGCCATGAGAGGAGGGCCGCCCTGGAGAAGAAGCTTCGGGGACCCCAGACCCTACCTCGTCCGGTTTTGCAGCAGCCTGTGAGCGTAAAAATCACCGCATCGTGGTGTGGTTGCGCGCATCGTGATCGGAAAGCTTTGCCGAATCCGGAGATGTGCTGGACTTTGCTGTGCGATGAACCGACTCCCCCCCGGGCCCCCCCGAACTCGGAACTTCCCCGCGGCGGAGGGTCGGCGGGAGCTGGCCTGGCAGCTCGGTCTGGGCGGGGCTGGCTCCCGGCTGGGCGGCGGCCCAGGGCGCATGCGCGCGCGGCGCGCGATGCTCCGTTGTTTCACTTGTTTACAAATCGGTGCGGACGACAAAAACACGTTGTGGTAGGTGGCCGTCGGGCGCGGCCTCGGCCGAATTATTTTATCAGAGTTGAGATTAGCTAAAAGCTGCAAGGTAAGTTGAATATTGAAGATTGGCTCTATGGTTTTGTGTGGCCCTACGATATTGTTGGCACCGTGTAATTAATGTCTCCTAATCTTAAATATGTGTTCTTTAGGATGGCTAGTTCTTTGCCGGACAAAGACCTGAGCTCAGTCCCAGCAGCCCAGTCTACCCCTAAGAAAACCAAAGCAACTCCAAATTTTCATTGTCCTTATTGCCATAAATCATACCAAAAGAAATTTTATTTCGATCGCCATGTCAATACGCACACCACCCAAGGTATGTTATGGTTACTCTTGATCCACTGAGAACTTGTCAGCAACTTGTTCAACATGAGTCATATCTTTTTATTTTTTTTTGTAGGTCCTGGACCCGTCACATCTAGTGACATCACTCAAGGGACTCTGAATCTCAGTGACATTTCCATGAATACAACTTTTAAGAAACCAGCTATTCCAAAAACAGCCAAGAAAAAAGTAGTTGCTGGAAATCAAAAGAAGAAAACTTTTGTCTGTACCTACTGCTTAAAGGCATATGCCTCTGACACTATTATGAGAAAGCACATGAGGACTCATGCAATGCAAGGTACAATTTATTGTACTGTTCCCCCTTTTTAAGTTTCTTTGCTTTTCATGTCACATTTTAACCTTGCTGTACTGTATTCCTCAAACTGCAGAAGCTGCATCAAGATTTCCTGATGCAGAAGATATTAAATCAAATGCAGCAGACATTGGTTCAAAAGCTCTGACAGAAGTTTCGAATTGCTTAAGCTTTGGGCCTAGTGGTCAGGTATTCCGAGAATTAGTTGGTCATGTTGTATCACTGCATAATTTCAGTGACTTTAGTTGTCTGGTAGTTGAAGAAATAATTTCTGCAGTGGACAAGAAGACATCTTTGTTACCATCAGCATTGATAAAATTTCTTTTTGGTAAATTAGAAACTGCATTAAGTGATGATGACTTCTGCGCCAACTGCTTTTCTGCTTTAGGCATTTGTCATTTTGACGAGAATGTTCAATCTCAATTCTTGATTGAATTCTGTTTGTGTTTGACTTCTCAGATATTTCATTTCATTTCTAGTTCATTCAGGGGTCATTATACTCGTGCAGTCAGACCTATGCCAGAGCTTGATATGGAGGACAGGCAAGTAATATACTACGTAGCAGGATCCATCATGAGAGGATACTTGCGCCTATCAATTAGGTACAAAAATTGTTTGAAGTGGAAAGAGATCTGTTTGGTGTTGCGATCCCATGTTCTGTGCTCTGATCCTGTTGGTGAAATTGATGCTGATTGGACCAGAAAATTAGATAGAGGTGGCTTGCTTTATATTAATGTTGACTGCCAAAAATTTTTTATTAGTTTGACCCAACTTGTTTACCAGAATGAAAAAATGGATGGCTCTATAGACTATGATCTTATCATTAAACTAGTGACTGAATCTCACACTAGTGTGTTGTGGGACAATGTGTTCAAGGATTCACTACCTGAAGATGTTTCTGTAGGTTTGATGAACGATGTAGTTTCAGCTTTCTGTAAAGCTTGTGGTCGAGGTATTGCACGAAGAAGACTGAATGCCTTACGTGACAAACCTGTGATTAGTATGCCCACAAGGCATGCTGTTGCTAGTCGAAGAAAGTAATGTATGTGCCAAGGAATCATTTGATTATTCTTTCTGTTATTTACCCATGGTAGAACTAAGTTATGACTGTAGTTTTAAATTTTATAATTAAGAGAGATGTTGAGTTTTAAATTTTATAATTAGGAGAGATGTTGAGTTTTGCATTTCCTACTTTAGGAATGAATGGTTAGTTTTGAATGTTGTTATGCCAGTATTATTTTTCTTAAATGTAGTTGAGGGAAGAATGTGTCAGATGCTGTATTCTGAAAATGTATCCTGTTTTTATTTCCTCATGAGACTAAAATTTTTACTTTTAGTAATAAATATACATTCTTTTTTAAAAAAGAAGGCTGAATCTTTTAATGTAAAATCACAATTTTCTTAAAAAAAAAACAAAGCAGTCAGGGGTATACAACATCTTACAAATCTAAAAAATCTTGGGTTTTCGACTGCTTTGGCGCTTCGGGAGAGCATCTTCAGTCACTTCAACATTGGAGAAACATTCGCCAGAATTTCCTTTTCTTCTTTTCATCCCCATTTCCCCAACTACCTCCAAAGTCCGGTTCCGTTTTAAAGTCTGCCCTAAATTTGGGTTGGTGCTTCCTCCTTGGCCAGCTCTTACTTTACTGAAATGCTGTTCGAGGGGATCTTGGGTAAACACTCTCGCATTGATGAATGAAACCCCTTCACCCAGCAAAAATCCAACCAAGGGCTTGAATGCTAGAGTGGTCATTCTAATTCCATCTAAGGTTTGTTTGCTCAATTGCCGTAAACTCACATGAGTTTCTTCTTCCTGAGACACACCACCCTGATCAATTTCACTTTCATCTAATCCACCAACATTAGAAGCAATTGTGATGTTCAGACTAGCATCTGCAGCACCTGAGGGGTTGGGATTGTTGGCTTCAGTACTCCACTCATCCAAATAGTCAAGAAAATTCTGAAGAACATTAAATCGTTTATCATCAACATGTTCGTAGGGGGCAAGGTTTTCATTTCTTGTTTTCTTGGCTACTGATGAATGGGCTCCATTTAGGCAATCAAACCAATCGTTTACTCTTCTTATAAATCCTGCAGTTTCTAGGGCTTCTGGCCAACCTTGGTCAATGAGATCCTGAGAGACAGTCTTGCTCATAACCTGCCCAGCATATTTCACCTTCATCCTGGCGTAGCTGTCCGGGTAAACATTCATGGGACTCAATTTGTATGATTTGCGAAGTGTCTTTCCACGCTTCTCCTGGTAGAGTTTAATAATGAAATCCCATGATATCCGCTTGTTATTTTTCATCATTCGTCTCCTACTCTGCTTCTTGTCCCATCGGGAGTTAAGAAAGCAGTTTCTGATGGTCTTCAGAAGGTGGGGGGTATCAGAGAGAAAGTAGAGCTTCCTATTTCTTGCACACTTATTAACTGTACTGAACACAATTCCACTCGGATGTTTGTCAGCGGGGGTATGGGAATTTATGAAAGCACGGTTAATTGATGAGCCATCACACACAAAAGCAACAACAGCTATGCCACTCCTCTCTAAAGCCCCTATCACCTTCCAAGTCCACACTTTCATCTGAACAGCTGACATGTTCCCAACAGCAAATGTGGCAACTACTTCCTTCACACCGTTACTCACTCCCTTGACCATATACACCATGACTTTACTGGCCATGGTTTCTTCACACTCTTTTTCATAATTGTCAATGCACTGCTCAAGGACTTTAACCTCTCTGTCAATATGATCTAAAGTAGTGAACCCAATTATTTTACCAGTCGACTTTTGAAAAATGAGATTTTGAGAAATATACATTTCATCGCCCATTAACACATGATATATCTTATGATTTTCTTTTTTCCTTGTTCTAGAATTTACTTCATTTGACATTTTGAAGACACGCTCAGCTAACTTTTCAAGCACTACTTTGTCAATACCTTCTTCTATCGGTCTAGCATGAGAATAGTCAAAGAGAGTACGGGCTGAAGGGAGGCGAACCATACCAGTCTCCCGCAGAAGATTGTACGCAGCTGGAGATGTCAGGTGAACTGACAGAGCCAGTCTCACCATTGTTGGATGCCAACGCATTCCACAGGCATTTTTCAACTGAGAGGCCTTAATTTGTTGTTGTAAAAATACTGACTGAGCTGGAGTAATGCTACTACTGTTTAAGAGCTCTAATAAATCATGAGAAATGTCATGATCTACACCAACACCATGCTTCTTTATAACTTCTTGCATTCGTTCACGCACACGAGTAAGCTTCTTTTTTGTCTTGTCCAATTCACTCCGCAGGTCGGACAGCTTCTTGAGAGTTTGCTCTCTAGTCAGAAACTTATTGGCTGTGAATTTACTTCTTTCTTCCTGAGCTGCTGCTTTTGCTCTCCTAATAAGAGGTGGACCCGTCTTTGTGCATTCAGTGCATCGCCACTTTGTCTTTTTGACTATTCTTAGACAGGACAAGGACCTGAACGTTTGTACATAACGACACTCTTGGTAAGGGTTATCATCAATCTTGCCATATGGACAAGATGACCAAACTTCTTCATATTTCTGACCATCATCAAAGCCACTACACACTTCCACGTCACGGACTTTGTTCACAATTGCCACTATTCTGTCTACAAAATTATTTACAGTACTGGATTCCAAAGCAAAAAATGGATCTAAATTTTCACAAAATGTATCACATGATATTTTTTGACAATGAACAAACACTTCAACATGACCACACGGTGTAAATTCAATAGTCCTTTGCACAGTTTTGTTGTTTTGTGCAGACAAATACATAACATGGAGCACTTCACCGTCTATAACACTAAGCCAGCGACGATGAAGAAAACAGTCAACTTTTTGTTTCACTTGTAGTAGTAGTTCACCAAGAGGAACTTGAACCCCTTTATCAGAAGAAGGTGGGGGCCCACACTCATGGTCTGCACCATTCGGGGTATCCGGGGCCTTCTCCTGATTTGAAACATCAGAGCATCCGTAGTCATGGTCATGTCGTACATCCTGCAAGCATTAAAAATTAAAGATTCAGTTCAGGACTAGGATGTGAGGCACTTGATCTGTGACATTTCAGAAATTATGAATATACCTCCAGAGGTCTAGAAGTACTCGAGGGTGAAAATTCGGGGCTGGAGGGAGCGTCAGGAAAATCCAAGGGCTCATCGGGTGTAGTGTTCCCCTGCAATCCCAATCAAATGATTTTAGATAGCTCTTTACAGGGAGATTATGGCTGGGTTATCGTATAACCTTACCTCAATTGACGTTTTTATATTTCTTGACCTCCTCGCCGCCTCCCTTTTCCTCCGCGCCCCCTTCTCAAAGTACAATCGCTTCCTTGTCGAGCGTTTACCCATTTCCCGAGACGATACCCTTATCCAACGATGATTCAAGTACAATCACATTTAGGTCTTCGAATCATCGTATCCTTAATCGTCCGCACGCTGGATTGTCGTCTGCACCGATTTTGTAAACAAGTGAAACAACGGAGCATCGCGCGCCGCGCGCGCATGCGCCCTGGGCCGCCGCCCAGCCGGGAGCCAGCCCCGCCCAGACCGAGCTGCCAGGCCAGCTCCCGCCGACCCTCCGCCGCGGGGAAGTTACGAGTTCGGGGGGGCCCGGGGGGGAGTCGGTTCATCGCACAGCAAAGTCCAGCACATCTCCGGATTCGGCAAAGCTTTCCGATCACGATGCGCGCAACCACACCACGATGCGGTGATTTTTACGCTCACAGGCTGCTGCAAAACCGGACGAGGTAGGGTCTGGGGCCCCCCAAGCTTCTTCTCCAGGGCCGCCCTTCTCTCATGGTCACGGGGGCGGAGGAACTGGCGTGATATCCAGAGCTTCCTGCCAACGCGGACAGTCCCTTGTTGGTGCTGCTTCCGCTAGTCCTACTTCTGCTTGGACCTGGAGTAACAACAGGAATGATTTGTGGGTAAGCTGCTGGCACAGGAGGAACAACACTGTTTTGATCAGTCTGTACGCTGTCAAGAATGGCATCTAGATCTAGGTTTGCATATCTAGTGTCAACTCCATCCGGTTTTGTGGATGAGTGTTTTATTTGAAACGTGTTACGTCTCAGTTGTCCCCCGTCCAACGTTTGAACAATGTAGCTTCTATCAGCTTCATGTTTCCTAACCACTTTCCCTTTTTTCCATGGTTTTTCCTCCTAACCACAACCTCGTCTCCCTCCTTAAAGGTGACAGGTTTGCCGCAAGCATGTTTATCATGCTGGGCCCTCACACTTTTTTGCAATCTTTTGAGTGTAGGTTTAACATCTATAACCTTGGGGTTTCAGGACCCTTGGGAGTGCTGGTACACCAGTGCGACAGACCCTGCTCATCAAGATCTGTGCAGGAGCAACGTTCGTCCCAGACAGAGGAGTGTTATTATACTCCAAGAGGGCCAGTTGGTGGTCTTCACCACTGTCCCGGCTTTTTTCCAACAATTGCTTGGCAATGTGGACACCTTTTTCGGACAAGCCATTGCTGCGGGCATATTCTGGACTACTAGTTACAACCTTGCTCCCAACTGATCGAGCAAACTCATGACATTCCTCTGAGTTAAAAGGATTGTTATCTCCAAAGATAACCTCAGGTATGCCATGAGTAGCAAAGATGGAAAGCAGTGCTTTATTAACAGCCTGACTAATTTTGTTAGTCAGCTTCTTTATTTCCAAATGTTTGGAGAGATAATCCTCAACAACTAAGTTGGATTGTGACTGCAATTCCATTATATCAATTCCTACTTTTTGGTAGGGCAGATCAGGGATAGTATGAGGAATGAGGGGTTCCTTGTAATTAGCTGCACTGTGCCTCTCACAAGCCCTACATTCCTGAACCATAGTGGCAATGTCATTAGACATTCCAGGCCAATAGATTGACTGGCGAGCATTTGATTTGGTTTTCTCTATGCCCAGATGAGCAACATGTAGTTTTTTAAGTACTTTCGGTCTTAGTGAGACCGGGATTACAATTATGTAATTTAAAACAACAAAACCGTTTTCCGAAAACAAATCATGTCTCACCTGCCAGTATGGCCTTGCCTCTAACACTACTTTATTTCTGTCAGCAGGCCAACCTTCCTGATAATACTGCAAGACTGCAGACAGCCCAGTATCATTGGCAGTCTCCCTCACAATGTCACATTTTATGTCAGGAGACATAGGAACATATTTTGTTACTTCATGAACAACTTCAGCCATGTCGGGGTCATCCTCAACAGGATCTTGAAGTGTTTGACGTGAAAGGAGGTCTGCAATATGCATGAGCGTACTAGGAAGGTATTCAAGCTTGGGTTGAATTTGTGGCATTTTCAGACGGAATCTTTTTAGCCTAGTATTTGTAACTGGATGGGTTTTTTGAAAATGGTTACCAGGGGCTGATGATCTGTTTCAAATGTCAGATCAGACATTCCCCAGATAAACTTTTCATATTTAGAAGCAGCATATGATAAAGCCAGCATATTTTTTTCAATTTGAGCATAGTTTATCTCAGTACTAGTAAGAATTCTGGAATCAAATGCCACTGGCTGTCCAAGTTGTAAAAGACAGCTACCCAATCCATACTGACTAGCATCAGCTTGAATTACTGTTGGCTTTTTAGGGTCAAAGGTAGCCAACTCTGATGCTTTAGTTAGACTTTCTTTTAAAGTCTCAAAAGCTTGAGAATAATCAGGAAGCCAGTGAAATTTTACAGATTCAGACAGTAAGCGGTAGAGAGAGGCTGCAATTGTAGCCATATGGGGGATATACCTCCTCAAATAAGTAAACATGCTGAGATAACTCATCAGTTTCTTTTTTAGTGTCAGGCTCTGTTAATGCTGTTAGAGCTCTAACTCTCTCAGGATCCACTTTAATTTGATTTTTGGACCAATAATGGCCCAAGAACCTAACTTCATTTTGTCTACACTGTAATTTACTATTAAACCTAATGTTTTGTTCCTTAGCTCTGTCCATGACTCTTATTAATATGGCATCATGTTCCGCCTGATCCTTTCCAGCTACTAATAAATTATCAAAATACATTTCAGCTCCAGAGCCTTGAATAGCGTGCTCATTTAGAAACTGGAAAATCTCAGGGGCACAACTGAGACCGAATGGCATTTATAGGAATCTGTACCAACCATGAGGTGTGAAGAATGTGCAAAGTAAACTGGATTCTGTATCCAGTGTGGCATGCCAAAAGCCATCTTTTAGATCCAGGACAGTAAAGACAGACTTGTCTTTAACCTTCCAGGACAGTTCATCCACGGTGGGGATAGCATATCTTTGCCTTACAATGGCTTTATTTAATATTTCAGGAGCTAAGCAAAGTCTTGGGTCCCCGTCAGGCTTCTCACGGATAACAAGATTACTAACAAATTTGGGAATCTCAATTGTAACTTTTGCAACTATATTTCTATTTTTCAAATCATCAAGTTTAGTTTTTAATCTGTTTATCACTGAGAGATGGAACCGCCTTGGGGGACACATGCCTGGTTGCACATTAGGGTCAATATTTATTTTTACTATTTGCTTGAACTACCATGGTAGAGTTTCATAAAATCAAGTTTACTTCAGGCAACACTGGACTTTTAACTACCACTACAGTATAGATTGTTCTGATTGGGTGTTGAACTCTTTTGACCAAACATAGATCATCACATGCACCTATACCAAGTATTGGCCTGGGATCATTAGTTGAGATAAAAAACTCACACATGAGAGTCACCATGTTGTGTTTCAACCAGTAGCTTTACAACCCCTTTTGGAGCAGTAATCATCCTGCCGATTGACTTCAGCAGGACGTTTGTAGACTTAACTGGATAGTTATTATCAATTTGGTTGAACACTTGGCAACACATTTACTTCAGACCCTGTATCTAACTTGAATTTAACACTCCAGTCATTTTGAAGTTTAATTACTTCAGTATACTCCCTCCGAGGGTGATTAGTTTCCCCACACTTTATGATACGATTCTCGTGATCAATGCTCACAGTGTGTACATACCTCACCTTATGTGGTGTCCAACTTCCCTCAAGAAGTTCTTCCTCTTCCTCTTGACTGAGCTGGTCCCCCTTGATTTTTTCCACGGAGTGGACGGTCTTGTGCTGATTTCTCAAGCCATTGGCATTTTGTGCCCTGAAGCATACTGAGGGCCAGTGATTTATACCTCCACATTTTTCGCAGGTATGGCCATGTGCAGGGCAATTGCCTGCAGCGTGCCACTTTGCACACTTTCTGCACTTGTAGTTCATCGGATTGTGATGACTGTGGCCTCTACTTGTGCCTCGACCTGCACCTCGACTTGGACCTCCCCTATTATAGGGGTGGCCTCTCTGGCTAGGGTGACCTCGCTGACCAGAGTGACCAGGCCTACCTCCATTCGGGCCCTTTTTTGGGAACTTCCCGGAACTTGTTGGAAGCTGAATGGAGTCAACATCTATCTGCTCAGGATCATTTTGTCCACTGCCACTGGCCCTTGCGTTTGCCTCAACCGCCTTGTGCATGTCTATTATCACTTGCAAGGAGCGTGTGGATTTAGCACGAAGTGGATCTTTTAACTTCTTTTCATGGGTTCCCCATATGATCCTGTCTTTGGGCATAGAATCTGAGATTGGACCATATTCACACCCTTTCACAAGGTTCCGAAGATCGGTCAACCAAGTGGCAACGTGCTCATTAGCCTTCTGATTTCGGCATTAAATTTTTCCCGGCACCCAATCACACAATTCTTCTCCTGCTCCCACTTTCGTGTAGTCAAGGGACTCGTCCTTTTCTACCACTGCTGCCCCTTCACCATTCTTGCCCATAGTGATCAACTTATCCTTGAAGCTGTTGTATACTTCAAGGGCTCCTTTTCCTGCCTCACCCATGAAGAGGGCACACATAACTTTTGACTCTGCTTTGTCTTGCCCCATTGCAAGCAGAGAGAATTCAAACTGTTGTTTGGACGTACTCCACTTCTGTTGTATATTCCCGGACTTTAAGTTAACCGGGCCAGGCCGGCTCACCATTCCCATTTTATCCGCCATCACGGTGCACGCCCGTGGTACGGGGCCGTGTCACTAGAAGTCCACTAACACTTGCACACGTGCACACACACACTTGACTCTTCTTGGTTCTTTTCCAGGGATTTCTTAAATTGTCTCTTTTATCTTTCTTCGGTTCAAAATTCCTTTACGACTGCGCCATGTTGTGTTTGACGGTGGGGATATTAGGATGTTGAAGGATATAAAATAATAGTAGTCGACATGTCTGTGGTCGGGATGAGACTGGCGACTTTGTTTAAAAACATCACGTGACACTGACGTCACTTCCGACTCCCCCCCCCCCCCCCCCAGGGGTACCAACCCATTTTCCTGGCTAGTAGGGCAGTGCTGCCAAAGTGCTGCCAATTGTTGGCCAGCCACTCACAACAAAGTATATGTCAATACAGAAACGGATATCACAAAAACATGACTAATCTTTTTGAGATCAAAATAACAAAACATTCTAAATAAGGAGTTAAATATAACATGTCTAGAGATTAACTTTAAATTCCTGAGCACAATGATCAAGTTTACAACTTAAGTCATCAGGTAACTCAGCATGGAACAAGCATTTAAAAAAAAACACATAGATTATGACAAGCAAGGCCACTGCCTCTCCTGTCTATAAATAGAACGTTTACTAGAATGCACACTTAGCAAATATATGGATATAGATACATAACTATTCAACTCTGTCGATTTCAAATTTGAATGTTGATTGAACATTCATAATCTAGGCTTTTGCCCAAAAGTTGACATAACAACAGTCTTAATTAACATGAATCACAGGACTTGAACACACAAAACTGCTCATAACGACTCACAACGGCTCACAACGACTACATTACAATGAAATAGTTTACATTTGCAATTCTTTAATATCTGCAAGGGTATTTGACAGGGATATGATTATATGCACCAAAACTGGTGTGACCAGGGGCATTAATATTATACGCACCAGAGCTATTGCGGTGAACAAGAGACCAAACAGTATACGGACGTGTCTATTCGTAGGGATTCCTACGGATGGGACCCCGTGGAACTCTTCGTAGGAATTCCTACGAATAGTGGATAGGGCCTTTATCCGTAGGAATTCCTACGGATAAGGACCCTAAAACCTATTCGTAGGAAAAGAAGAGGAGGACCCACAGGGGTTCCCTTGTTTCCCTTTTGTTTTCCTACGAATAGTGTTGAGAGTTCATATCCGTAGGAATTCCTACGTGTAAGGACCCTAAGCACTATTCGTAGGAACTCCGTGATTCTTCGCCAAGATGAAGAGTGGCACCACCTGGAGGCACTTCCGCAATCCCAGTAGCCTGTAAGTTGATTTCAACATGGACCAGTTGCCTTCTAGCGCCTGCGGACGTCGGGGTAGGCACGCCCGTACGGCACACGTGCATGCGGTTTTCGTTTCTTGCCTACCCAACAGGCGCGGGCCCCAATTTCTCATACTTGGCAGGTAGCCTCGCACCGTAACATGCCCCCACCACCAAGGGAGGGACGCAGTTCGTTTTGTCTTCTGGTTGTTTACGTGTGGATCGGTCTAGGCGATTCCAAATTCCAGGTGGTTTGTCCGCCCTTCCGCAGACCACCATTAATAAACTAGAGGACAACAGTGCCCCTTTCGTTGCGTGATGTATTTAGCGGTATTTTAAACGGCATCCATATGTATTCGTCTTTCCTAGTGGTAAGTATTGTTAAGAGATGTGAATTTTTTGCGAGCTGGAGCTAATGTACAGCTAACCTCAACCTTGCTTTGTTCGCAATATTGTCTTCTTTAAATCCAGTCTTAGCCATGAAAATGAGGGATAATCACTGCGCTTACGCTCTTTAATGTTTTCGTATTGAACTGCTTGTGCTAGTGTAATTCGCCTCATCGAGGCATATTGGTTTTGTGTTGTGTATTTCAAATTTCATTTTTTGGTGTGTGATGAATAACCGCAGCCCTTGTCTTAATACTTAAATACTTAATAATTTAATACTTAAAATTTATGCATGCAGCATGTGCACAATTGAATAATAATTGCTGCCTCATTTTCTCTTTTCACAGCTCTTCAACTATTTATTGATTTCCTTCACCTGTTGCAGCATTCGTGATTGTTGTGTCGAGTACGTGTGGAACAGATGCCAGTCACTAGCAGTATACAATGTAAGTCAATATCTCCTTTGTATCATCCTCTCCAGGTTCCAAACAAAATTTCATTTCTTAGCACAGCGTGCATTATCAACTGGCTCCCACTCTTCTTCATTCCCGTACTTGACATTTGGTGCCACGAGTCCTCTCACCAACCATTCATCTCTCTTTTATCAGGGATGAAACCTCGTCTGAAACTTCAATGCAGGACGGGACACACCCACTGGCTCAGATCTGCATGGAATGATGCGGGAATTGTTAAGCACAAGGTAAATATGACCAAAATTGTCACTAAAACTGAATGGCTTCGTATTAATTTACTTATTTTATCTCTAATTTTCCATTTATCTTGCTTTGTTCACAGTTTTAAAAAATATTTAAAAAGATGTTTACTTTCTTTCATGTGATTTAGTACATTAATTCTAATGTGGACTACATACATGTAGTTGTGCTCCACTACCTTTGTGAAAGAATAGTAGGTTTGTTCTGGAACTCCAGCTGCAGCAGTGTACATTTTTATCTCATTCGTCCCATTTTTATTTTTTTTTAACAGCTGATCTTCAGACTGGAGGAACGTTTCTGACAGTGGCTTTTATCTGAAAGCTCTTGGTAATACCTATGAACTACACTCTTAAATTCAGCTGCAAAAGTATTTATTGCAGATTGCCTGTTTTTTTGTGATGTAAATATGACCAAGATTCTGACCTTAAAAAAAAGGATAAGTCCTTTACATCCTTATTTTTATATTATCATATTTTTCAGGAGATGCTATATGGTGGATGACCTGTTTGTACCCCAAGACCATAAGCGCAGTGTTGATTGACAGCCAGAGTGAGCCTACTCCCAACTATGCTGGAAGTGGAGATGAAATTGCTGATAAAAGGCATCTGACAAGTTTATGATTTTAAGACTGATCAAAAAAGGCCTTAGTAGTGGGAATGGGTGAATTGACCATAGAAGACTGACTATACGGACTGACTTTAAGAGTTCAATGTGTGTCATTAGTTTTCTCCATTCACAGGTTTTTATTTATTTTGTATGTGATTTGGGAAAAGCTTGTCTTGCTTTGGGGGTTTAGAGCTTTGCATTTTGTTTCAGTCGGTTGTCTTTTTGAAATATGCAAAAGATAACAATTTACACCTATAGCAATTCATTCCTAGTGTAAGAAAAGTTACCGGTGAAACGGAATCGCCTTGACTACGTTGAGAAGACCCAGGCACACTAGTCAACAAATGATAAAAATTAGTGACGTGTGGCTAATTTGACAAATTTTGTTTCACTTCAAACTTTTATTTAATTACACAGATGTCGAGAACCTGATTTCTTTTTTTTTTAACAATATCTCAATTTTGTTTTGGATGGATACTTTTTTAAATATTTGGTTACTGTGTGGTAGAACTTTTTATCCAGCGATTCGTACTTCTTTGCATGTCCTCACCTAGTCACATGATTTGTAGTGTTTGAATTGTTTAAGTCAAATGTGAGCATGATACCTATTACAGAAGCAACATTTATCTTAAGTGCTTTGAAAATAAAGAGAGATGAAAATTATGCAATCATTTAATGGAATTTTTTGTCAATATCACATGAGGGCAAGTAACACTTAGTAACACAGACTACGGGATAAATCCGTAAAGATGATTAACTTTAAAAAGTAATACAAATATTTTGATATATATCTACAAAGTATATACCTATAAAAACAAAGTGAAAAATGTGTAAAAAAACAATGCACACAACAGGTATAAAACTAGGGTAAAAACATGACAAGACAGATCACTGAATCAGTAGAGGGCAATGAGATAATCTCCACCCTTAGTGCTAGATGGGCCCTTAGAAGACCCCTTAACGCATTTTAGTGGCGGTGCACTGACTGCAAAGCCAACGCCGAGCAGTTGGCTGCTGCAAGAGCCCGTTACACTTCCAGTGACAAAGGATACTGCATTGTGAGCATTTTGTCATCCTCTGGTCGAAATGTTCGGGCAGGCGACACGAGCAATGAACAGGAACATTTTCAAACTTAAGCCTCTGTGAAGCCCAAGAACGACCTTGTCTAGGGAATGGTTCCAACTTGCCAGCCAACAAGCACTTTAATAAGTGTGGCCTCAACTCTTCGGTGACAAAGTCAACAAACATATGCTGCCCAACATGAGCGAGCTCAGTGGCAAAGGCAATTGCAAGGGGCCCACATTCGTTTGTACCATCTTGGAGCTTCACACTATGGTACAGAACTTTAAAATAAGATGCAGCAGTGTTAAGTATCAGCGCCAACTGCTGCTCAGTGAAACTACCAATTTCAGTAGAACCACTACTGTTCAAAACATATATCTCATTGTCAACACCTGCAAGAACAAAAACCTTTATGTGAAGAGGGCACACATTTGCCGGTGTCATATTCATATGCCGTGATGAAACTGTTTGCATTATCAGACAGTTCGCACTTCTCACCTTTTCTTTTGTAGCATGTAATCCAGTGATCATAACCAGTGTTTATGATCTGGATATAAGATGCTGCCTTAACAGATGGGGCATAGGATTTGTGCGGCTCGTCTTTAGACCACACTGACAGAGTTTTCTCCGAAGCAATGGGATGGCCTAAGCCCATGACTTGTGGGAACTGCTTCTTCAGTAGCTCCTGGGCTTTGAATATTACCGTGTCGGTGAGCATATCATCCGAGAGCAATATGTCTCTCACACCAACAGACACCACATTTTCTGGAAGAACACAGATTCATTTAGTGAAAAGTCAAGACACAGCTGTGTAAAGCGAGAAATTAATTATAAGAAAAGAAAAACTAACCACTGTTTTGAACACAAATGAAGCACCACTTGATCTCAGAGTAGACGCAATCTTCATGGGCTGCTCCCATGCAATTTATGCATTGGGCATGAGCATCTTCATTGTGGCAAACCACACACAGGCATGAGTGTGACGCGAGCTTGGGGAGGCGACAAGTGGGGCAGATACAGTTTCTACATACTCGTACACATTCATTTGCCTTCCCATCTTTACATTGAGAGGGATCCGGAAGTGAGCAGTTTGTAGTCGAATGCATTTTCAGTTTACAAACAATGCAAGTTGATGACACATTGCGAACCCCTTCTTTGCAAACTGCACACACAGTTGATTTAAGACCTGGCAACAAACACTACGATGAAAATGGATGTTGATTGAAGATAACAAAAACCAAATATAATTGGTATATATACACAGAGAGAGAGAGATAATTGAATCTACACCAACACAGATCAGTAATGGGAAAATATGTAATGAAAAAAAGAAAAAGACATAAAACACAATGAAAAATATGAAGTACCTAATTTCTTTGAGCCATTGTAGAGAGTGCGTGGGCGTCCATGTACTTTATTGACTGGGAGACTGAAGCCAGAGTTTGTAGAGTCTTCACTATTGAGCAAGGACATTCTTTGTGGCGCTGGCGCACCCTCAGTGCTCTCTTCACCTAAAAAAATGTGTCATGTAGCTCGAGGGTTTTCTAAAAACATGACTCAAAGGTATTTTCAAAGTAACTTACGGATACAATACACTTTGAATACATGTTTGCACGGTCCCTTCCACCGTTTGAAATCTTCACACGTGCAGTAGAACATGTGGGGACAAGGAGGCTCTCTAAATGCACAAGCAGATAATGTGCATCGATCTGCTTTAAGCACAACAGTGTACTGCAGAGATCCTTGTGTCTGGGATTTCACAGTCCAAATTCCAGGGGCAGTTCCTATCACATGGCTATCAGGAATCAAGGCAGCTCTTGACCTTCTTTCTGCACACTTATCCTCGCTTAGATTTTTTTTCTTTGAATCGGCTGAAACAAAAAGCAGTTTGTTGGTGATCATACCTCTCAAACAAAATAAAACGGATTAAGTGTCAAAAGAATTCCTACCACCAGAGGGGTTACGTTGAGGAAGCTTAAATGGAATTGCAGTTGACTGTGCGGAGTAATTTTCACTGCCATCAGATATGTGCTCAGAGTCAGAACTTCTGTTGCTTCCAATCTCACATTCATCTGGAACAGGAGAGTCAAGAAGAAAAAAATCAGCATATATGTTGTCACTGAATTACAAAGGCTATAATGCCAGAATTATGAATATTACCGTGCTCTAGAGATCTAGTACCGCCAGAATATTTGTCCAATGGGCTTCCTGCCTGTTCATTGGTGGTAGAGATGATGGAAGAAAATGAATCATTTTGTGAACCACAATCATTGATAACGGAGCAAGCAGCTGCATCATCTTCTGAACAAAAGAGAACAAAAGATATGAGAATGTGCAAATCCAGTATTAAGGCAGAAATTTTTACGTGCCCCCATAATGATACATTCACAATAGTTTACTTCACATCCCAACTTGAACACCTAAATATATTTAACCAGAGAATCTTTCTCTTAGTAAAAAAGACTGCCCTGATAATACCATTAGTACAATGTAATGTGAAAAAGATTTGATTTGAACTATAATTCACACTTTTACTCTTTCATACATTCTATTCTAAAATAGTGTGAATTACAAGTCAATACAAGATTGTGCCCCATCAATTTCAGCATGAAACAATCGAACTGAAAGACATCTTGTACAATATGCTTGGATGTTATGCTAGCACCATTTACTGTAATAACAGAAATAAATTATCAGAGGATTTGTAGATATGTACCTGACAATGTAGATGAACCTTTCTCAACATTTTCCTCATTTACAATTGATGAGCACAGAGCAGCAGCATCAGATTCTGAAAATTTAAGATGTAAATTAAAGACTGCCTGAATGACACACTTCTACAAAAATCCTAAATTTAATAATTAATTGTGGTTTTAAATTTGAGTTCATGGCCCATGCTGTTATAGAGAGCCTTACCAACTGGTTGAAGGAAATGCCCTTCCCTGACATTGTTGGAATCACATTCATGACACTTCAGCCAGCGAAAGAAGGAAAACTTAGTGCGGCACCTTGCTGCATATGAATAGTAGTACCGCAAGAAGTTTGCACCTTTCCTCATTGACACTTTCCTAAAACAATTGCAAGGATGAAAAAGTCATGAGTTATTCCACAGAAATAGGTAAACAAAGACTGTTAAAAGTCTTTTCACCTTGGAGCAGGACCATTGCAATGCGGACAAACAAAGTCCATGGGCATATCTGAAAACATAATTTTAAGTTTTAGGAATCTATGCACAACAGTGGCAACAGATGAAGAATTGAGTCAAAATAATGTATTTAAGGAGCACCTGAACATAGAGGACCAACATCTTCGGGTTCAGATGGATTTCTGGCACCATCTTCCTCTTGAGATATGTTCCTGTCATCCACTTCTGCAGGGCTTCCCATATCACAGACAGAAATTCCACAAGACTGATCATCCTGAACAGACATACTGTTTCCAGGTTGTGCATCTGATAAAAAAAGATCAACAACCAGGTTCAGTGGAGAAAGAAAATCAGAACCGACAACACAAAATAGACAGATACTAACCCATGACAAAAGTACCGTCCGAATTAAGAGGCAATACTATAACCTCCTTTCCTGATAGCCAATGCCTTATTACATCTTTCAGTACTTCTGTTCGGAGAGCATTTTGCCTCCCCCCAGTTTGCGACACCAAGTCTGAAATCTCTGTACAGAGCTTTAGGCACTCACGATATCTTTGATCTTTGTCCTTGGGTTTTGGAGGAGCTGGAGTTTGGTTCAGAAGGGCTTGCATGGAAAGAGATACAGGACCAGGGGCACTGTCATTGTACCCTTTGTGCCATCTTGGTGGTACTTCATCCACATTAACAAGTGGTTCACCTGATAACAACCAGAAATAAACAGTTTTTAAAATTTGACGAAACAAAGTACTATATCAAACACAATCAGCTGTTCCCCCTCTCTCACCATTCACACGGCGCAAATGAAAAACATGCCGACAATGATGCATTCTGAACATCTTCTCAAAATTGCATGAGCACGAGTCTCCAACATCGAATTCGTACTCCTCTGGCAAACTCTTGCTTTGACGAATCTCACTAATGAGAAGCTTGGCTCCCCAGCTGCTGAAGTGGCTCAAAACAAACTTGATGTCAGGGTCTTTGTCATTGGCAACATATGATCTAGTGGCCTGTTCTTGAAAATCCTTGAAAGAGCTTTCACATTCTCTATTTCTATGAAGTAAGAGAAGTCCCCTTACAGCATCACCAAGAGTTTTGCACCTGTTGTTGACTCTCTTTATCTTGCCATTGTGAGTCTCGACAAAGTTCGTGTTGTCAACACCAAGTGAAAGGCACTCATTACGCACGTGAAGCACCCAGGCGCACTCACAGTCCTTCCAATTTCGGTCAAAGTAATCCATAAACTCCGGAGATGCTACACTTGACAGTTCCACGTAAGTTTCCTGAAACTCTTCTGGGGATCCACTTTTAATGATTTTTTTTAAAACTGACATTACTTGGGAGCTGTTCTCTGGACATTTCTTCTTAGTCTCCCTGTCAAATACCCTAAGGACATGGACATTACATAGATGGACATGCGCATGTGGTAGCCACTTGTTTATGGAGCTCACTTCTCTGTAATCTTTGTCAACAAGGACTGTCACCACCTTTGACACAGCTTCAGGGTTCGCTTCTACAAAGTTCAACACTGCACACTCAACAATGTCTTTTGTTTCTCTTCTCACGAAACAATACCCAACAACTCTACCATTTTTATGATTGTCATAAACAATAAAAACAATTAAGTGCATGTTATGCTTGTTGGTATTGTAAGTAGTATCCATCCCCAAAATTTCACCATACTTCAAAAATATAGTACGCATTGCAGAGGTTTGAAAAAATAGAATGTCCAAGAGTGGTTGCACCTGCTTGTCACCATCAGGATCATCTGGGGTCTGTGATGGTGGCGGTTCAGCCGTTACTATGCCAACAACTGACCCTGGGTCTTTCTCAAGGAGACTTCTCAACTCATTTACGACGTCCTGCTCATCACTGCTTCCCTTCCTTTGACCAGACAGGAGCTTTTGCCTGCACCAAACACAACGAAAGTTATCACATAGAAAGCACAGATCAAAAATTTGGGGTAATATAATTACCAAATGGCTATTTAACATGAAAACACACCTGAAATTTGCCAAGTCCTTGGATGTCATGCAGACATTTAGGTTTGTCCTGACGTGATCCCGTATGTCCATGGCCTGCCCACGGCATGTGATCATGCCACTTACCTGGGCAATATCAGCGGCATTGGTCAATCTTCTCTTTTCTGGGTAAAACTTGACAAA
>JAPTSV010000871.1:0-87188 GCA_026979955.1 Megalurothrips usitatus | reverse complement strand
GAACCCACGACCCTGGGATTAAAAGTCCCATGCTCTACCGACTCAGCTAGCCGGGCTGCGTGGTGGTGGGAATGTGCACGCACGGACACAGGGACTGGAATGCGGGATATTTTAGGGGCGAAAACAAAAAGACGTGGGGCAAAATGAATTGCCCCAGGCGAGGCTCGAACTCGCAACCCCGGCATCGCTCACGAGCACTGCTCTATAAGTACCGTGCGCTGACCGATTGCGCCACTGGGGCGGCGGGGCGGCCGGGCGTCGCGGGGGAAAAGAGATCAAGAAAAAAGAAAAGGAAAAAGAAAAAGAAAAAGAAACACGCCCTGCCGAAACCCGGGATTGAACCGGGGACATTTAGATCTTCAGTCTAACGCTCTCCCAACTGAGCTATTTCGGCTCCGTGCTCTGCCCGCGCCACGCATGCCACCGGATAGCCACACGCCGCACGATAACACACACAGCTCACAACTCACTCAGACCGCTTGTGCACGGCACCGCCTCCTCTCCTCCACATCCCAGGCCCATTAGCTCAGTTGGTTAGAGCGTCGTGCTAATAACGCGAAGGTCGTGGGTTCGATCCCCCCATGGGCCAATCATTTTGCCACTTCATCATCTCCACAACTCCACAACTCCACAACTCCACCACTGCACCAAGTCACCCAGTCACATTGAACAAACACACTTCCACGCACTTCGAACGCACCTCGGACGCCCTACGGACGCCTTTGGGCGCCACTTTATCAGCCGGCGTCATGCTGTGGTCGGACGGAGCGCTCCGCGCGAGAAGTGCGGGTGCTGGTCAGCGGGACCTGCCGGACAGCGGTAGTTGCTGGTTGCGCCGCGCCGCCAGGCAGCCGCTCGGCTGCGCTAGCTGACTGTCCTCACTCCGGTGGTGTTTCGCTTTATTTTACCGCTCTTTCAAAATATTTCTGGGAATTTAGTAGCTTTTTCAGTGCATATTTCCGAATTTCTTGAATCGCATGTCTATCTTGAATAGATCACCAAAAAAGACTGACTGACTGATCTATACAAAACATTTTACACTTGCACAATTCCTACGACCTTGAGGCTGGTCTCTCTTGATTCGTCTCCTTGACAAATGGGAAGGTCGGAAATTTCGGTTTTTCGAGAAACAAAACCCTTTTCCTATTTAGACCTAAAAATTAAACCTTATGCGGTGCGGGCCCGGCTTGACGTTAGCGGTACCGCTCTGGTGCCGCCGCGCCGTGAGCGGCAAGGATGTCTGGCGAGGGGGCACCGCGGGGTGTGTGGTGTGTGGCGCGGGGTGGGGGTGGCTTTTAGTGTCCCGCTTGCGCGCGCGACAGGTACACTTAGCGGTGGCAGACAAGGAAGGGGGGAGGGGAGCGAGGGAGCTCGGCTCGACTCAGTGCCTAAGGCGTGCGCGGGATGTGCGGGCGTGCCGACGACTTGTTGTGTGATGGAATATTTTTATTTATTATCATTAATTAATATTTTTTTATTATAACTTAATATAATAAAATCCGGTGCGCACGTGTAGGTGTGTGTGGGTGCTGGGAGGTGTTATATATAAGCTACCGGTTGTGGCGCCCGCGTCGCCGTCGCATGCAATGCTTTGCTATTCTCGAGGTTAGTTTGCTCCTTTAATAATATATTATTAATTATTGTTGCAGTGATCCGCCTGCCCGTCACCGCCGCCGCTTCCTCTTGGGTTTGCTGCTACAGGCCATATGTTCTTAAAGAGGTTAGTTTTTCTCCATCCTTGTCTTTATCATTTTAATAATAATAATAAAATAGTTTCGTGTGATTCATGGCTGGTCCTTACTGCTGGTTTTGCTGCTGCTCGATTCTTCTGTGTAGCTCTGGGCTGCTGCTAATTTGTTGATGATGCTTGCAGTTTAAATGTAAAAGTTAGTTTATTATAAACATGTTGGGCTGCTGTCTGTTCTGTTCTGCCTGGATCGCTGCCCAAACCCAGAACCCTCGGCCTTAGGAGGTTAGTTTACACTCAGGGTTGGTATATAATTTATTATTGTTGTAATCGTCGTAAACATTAATATTATTTTGGTTCTAGTGAGTCGCTGTGCTGTTGCTGCTGCTGAGCTCTCTCCTGCTTCAAAACCTTCGTAGTCGGTTCTTCAGGCTTCACGTGAAAAATTGACTTGTATTTATCAATAATTTCTAATAATGCAGCGCATGGAGGTTATGTACATCAATAAAACAAAAATTTGTTTGTATCGTTTCAGTGGGCACTGCTGCTGATCGTTTCGTTCCGTGTTGCTCTGGCCTGCTGCCCCATCATGCTTGCAGCTTGAAGGTAGAGGTTAGTTGTCATTCCTGTTGCGTATTTTAATTATTTTTGGCGGATCGATTTAAAATTCCTGAATATTCACATGTTCAACAGTCTCTCTGTAATTATTCTTTCAGTACTTTGCTGGCCCTTCCAGCGCTGTCTCATCCTGTGTCGCCAGGCTCGCTGCCCAGCACCTATCGTGTCCCTTCGTGCTCAGGGGGTTAGTTTATTATTTTCACAATGTTACAAAAATTATTGTCTTCAAAATTTGTTTTTGACTTTTTCAGTGATTCGCAAAACCGTCTGTGTGGTGTTGTTGCTGCTGCTGTTGGCAAGCTGTTCGTCTCACCATTCATAGTTGGTTCTGCGGGCCTCAGGTGAAAGTAACTTGTTTTGTTTTTTATCAACATTCTTTATTACTAAAACGTTTGTAGGTTATATGCATCAAAATATTTCGTTTGTGTCTAGTTTCAGTGAGCGGTTCTGCCACACTTCACTCGTATACTTTCTTTCTAATATATATGCTATTGGACGACGGTGTTTAACACTACATTTACTCGGAGGTTGTGTGCGTCTTAATGGTGTTTATATATATTTTCTCTGTCTTCCATTGTTTATGAATATTTCTCCCTGTTCTTTATAGGATGGCACCAGTACAAACGAGCGCTGCCTGGAATGTCCCGCTCATGCCTCTGTGCTCCGCTCTACTCCGTCTTGAAGCCAACCGTTTTCCCTGAGAAAGAGCTGGTGAGTATTTTTTTTTTGGCTCTTCCAAACTTTTACAATATTATTGGCTGAGCGATAGCGAAGCCCCCACCCGACTAGGCCACCGGTGAGTGAATATTTTCTCTGTCTTCCAGTGTTAATGTTTGTTTCTGTGTTTTGTTTTACGCTGGCAGCAGTACAAACGACCGCTTCCTGGAATGTCCCGCTGTCGCCTTACTCAACTCCGTCTTGAAGCCAACAGTTTTCCCGGAAAAGGAGATGGTGAGTACTTTTTTTCCCTTCCGAAAAAAAAATTATTATTGATCTTGCTTTTGATATTAATACCGAGCACATGGTTTCTTTCCTTGCTGCAGCTTGGTGGCAACCTGGTTTTTGCCGGGTGCGCTACTTCTGCCTCCGCCGTTTCTGCTAGTATTCACTGCTGGAGGAGCCGCATTCCAATGCAAGACCTCTACGCATCGCAGCTGTGGCCCGGCCGCTTCGCGACTTGACTTTCCTGCTACAGCCTGTCCTCGACTCGACCCATCGGTTCTTCGCCGCAACAATTAGTAAGTCCTTCCTCTTCGTATAATTTTTACGGCTTATGAAATTGATTAGGTATTAGCGCTGGGCGGGCAGCGTGTGCCGGGTCCGGCGGCCGCGTCCCTAGGCATGTCGGTGATAGGGTATTGCATTCGAAAGCGGAAGCTGTCGCCAACTCTCAACTCCCCTTCTAGTTTCCTGCCGCGCACCCGTACCTCCGGCTGTATTTTCATGCCTCTCTGCGTTACCGCGGTACCCGCAAGCTTTGGGAATCCTCGTTTCGACAGCCTCGGTTGAAGGAAGGAATTCTGTAGATGGCTCAAACCGGAACTAAGAATTTCACTTTTGCCGCGTCTCCTGTCTCCGGCGCCGCGTTGGGCATTGCACTGGCATTGCACCTGTCGACGGCACCGCACCGGAAAGATAGTGCGGCGTCGTGCTCAGAAGCCAGATGCTCAGCTGAAGCCTTAGCTGAAGCAGCATCTTTCGTGGGTGGCTCGAACCGGAACTGAGTATTTCACTTGATCATCGGTGTGCAGGCTCGGCTCCTAACCGCGTCCCTAAGCTGCACCGCCAGACTCCCCGTTCAGCTTTCTACCGCGCATCGTTAGGCACCCGCGTCACCTCGTATCCTGCATGTTCATTTTTAGGATACCCCGAGATTCTTCGTTTTGTCCTCCATATCCTAGCCGCAATCTCGGCATCCCATGGGTATCCTCATTCTTTCGGCGTTGGGAGGAGCTCATAGGGCATTTCGTTGGCGGTTGAAACCGGAGCTGGGAGGCAAGGGAGAGATGGGGGTCGGTAGGAAATGAAACTTGACTCGAGGGCGAGCGACCTCGGACCAGTGTTTTGCCACGCGCGCCCCGACGGCGCAGACGTGCGATCCGTTCACTATTATTATTTATTTATGTACTTATTTAATCCGTTGGGCATGTGTGTGTGAAGCCAAACGCTTTCTCTGAGGAAGAAAAGGTGAGTTTTTTTTTCCCCTCCCGAATTTCCACAGATCATTGGCTGAGCGATAGCGAAGCCCTTACCAAACCAGGACTAAAATGTTTACTCTTTGTCTGTCTGTTTGTGCGACTTCTCGAGAACGGGCTGAGCGACAGCGAACCCTTTCTCGACTAGGCCACCGCTTAGTAAATATTTTCTCTGTCTTCCAATATCATTGCCGGTTTCTCTCTGTTCTTTTCAGGCTGCCACCAGGACAAACGACCGCTGCCAGGAACGGCCCGCTCTTGACTCACTCCTCCACTCCTCTTTACTCCGTCATGAAGACAAACGCTTTCTCTAAGGATGTAACGGTGAGTATTTTTTGTCCTCGCGACTTTTAAAACATTGTAAGAGATCTTACTTTTCAATTTTATCTCAATTTAATACTAAGCCCACGGTTTCCTTTACGTGAGTAAAGTTGGCCACCCACCGAAGTGGCCACCCACACACCAGCCACTAACCATGGCGCGACCCACTATCAACCCAGAATTGATTCAAATAAGCTCTGGTGTTTGGGTGGAAAAAATACTTAGGGAGCTGCCGAACGTCTTATTTGAATCAATTCTGGGTCGCGCGATGGTAAGTGGCTGGTGGGTGGGTGGGTGGCCAACTTTACTCACGTTTTCCTTTCCTGCTGCAGCTTGGTGGCACGCTGGAATTTGCCGGGTGCACTGTTCCTGCCGCCGCCGTTTTTGCCGGTATTCCCTGCTGGAAGTTTTGCGTTTCAATGCAAGACCTCAACCTCGAAACACAGCAGGCATCGCATCGCAGCTCTAGCCACGCGCGGCCGCTGCCCGACTACTCGTGCCTGCTCCAGCCTGTCCACGACTCGACCCAACGGTTCTTGGCCATAACAAATTGTGAGTCTCTCTTCATATAGTTTTTCCGTCCCATAAAATTGTTAGCGTTAGGCGGGCCGCGTGTGCCGGGGCACCGACCGCGTCCCCCGGCCTGTCGGTGATAGGCTATTGCATTTAAAACCGGAATCTGTCGACAACTCTCCACCCGCCTTGTAGTTTCCTGCCGCGCCCTCAGACATCATCCGTGTCGCCTCGGATCCAGTCTGCTATCCCCTGCATGTCCGCTCTTCCTGTAAGCTTTGGAAATCCGTTTTGACAGCTTAGCTGAAGTAGGGAATTTCGTGGGTGGCCAAATCTAGAACCTCGAATTGTAATTGAACCGCGTCCCCTGCAGCGGCGCCGCGGTGGGCGTAGGAGCGGCCTTGCTGATGGGGAAGGTCGTTGTGCTGACCGATTGGCCTCGCAGGGTCATGTACTCCCTAGGTGATAGCCGCCGCGGCTGGATGTCTCTATACATGGACATTGTTACGCCGAACCACCTGTTCGGCAGGCGTCCGGGACGGTGCGACAGGGCTTTGCAAATATTGTCTCCTTACTGAATAGGGTGCTTCACTGCAAACCTACCGGAACCAACGAAGAAGATGATGTGTATCCGGTATGAAAATTCGCGGTTGGTGCAGACAAACATTGACCGCCATGTTGGGTTTCTATGTCAACATCGTTGTAAACAAAGGCCATGTGAGATTCTGTGGACCGTCTAAAGGCAACGGTAGGAGCTAGCGCGCACGATCATGTTTGAACAGAGGAGTTTGTTATGCCTTGCGACTCTTTCCCTGTGTATTGGGATGGTAATAACATTTCGACAACTAAATACGGGCATCCAACATGGCGGACTTAGACCGGAGCATCGGAGATCTGCGGCCACGATTTCTCATATCGGATACGGTTCTCGGCGTCATAATGTTCTTCTTTGGATCCGGTTTGGATGCAGTGAAATACCCTATTGTTGAGGGGTCCTGAGACATGCTACCCGTCACCTTGGCATACCCTGGGCATTACTCGACCCGCCGCCAGCCTCAAGTGGAATGTTTGACTGAGCGATAGCGAAGCCCTTCAACGACTGGGTCATAAATGTTTTGTCTGTTTGTCAGCGCGATAACTAGAGAACGGTAAGGCGCACAAAGCTCAAGTTTGGACCACATCTTTCTCGCATCATACCACAGTCAGCCTCCCCTCAGTGGCACCGCAGCTCAAGCGGTTTCTCAAATAATTTTAACAAGTGGTCTAAAATTTAAAATCCGCCGTTTGGGTGAGGTCAGTGGTTGAGATTCATTGATGACGAGAGGGTGCTGCAAGATACGTTCGGAAGTAAGAACATGAGCGCGGTTGCGGCCGTGCGAAAAGAGTGACGCCCGCAGGGCGTCCTACCGTCTGTCCCCGCAGGGTCCTTTTCGTAAGGTGACAGCCGCCGGCAGGTCAAGGTAGGCGTGTCACAGGCGTGGACTGGCGGAACTGGTATTCGCGGTGAGCGAAGCCTGTTACGCCACGACGCGGTCTGGCGTACGCCTACCTTTTTCGTAGGTAGCCCGAAGCGAAACTGAGTATTCTACTTGTGCGTCGGTGTGGACGCGCGGCTTCTAACCGTGGCCCTCAGCTGCACTGCCGTACTCCCCATGCATTTTTCTACCGCGCACCGTTAGGCATACGCGTCGCCTCGTGCCCTGGACGTAATTTTTTTGGCATCGCATGAGTATCTTCGTTTTGTCCTCTGTATTTTAGCCGCACTCTTGGCATCCCATAGGTGTCCTCATCCTTTCGGCGTTAGGAAGAGTTCGTAGGGCTTTTCGGTTGAAACCGGAACTGGAAGGCAAGGTCAGCGTTTTGCCTTGTGCGCGTGGACGGTGCGGGCCGTCTATTACAAGGTAGGCGTACGCCAGACGGCGTCGTGGCGTAACAGGCTTCGCTCAGCGTGAATCACTGTTCCACCGCTCCACGCCTGGCGCACGCCTACCTTGACCTGCCGCCGCCTCTCTTTTCACAAGTAAGACCCTGCGGGGCCAAAGAGTTAGAAGGACGCCCTGCGGGCGTTTCTGTTTCCGCCCGGTCGCGGCTACGCTCATATTGTGGCAGCTTACATTGCCTTTTTGTCATCGACGCCCGTTAACCTTTCCTAAACTACCCCTACCACCGGTGTGATTCTGGCCAGAAAATTTCAATTTCAATTTCAATTTTTGTTTTGCCAACCGCTCTATTTTCATCCGAAACGTCCACAGATAACTCAAAAACAATTTTGGTTGGAATTTTAACACGTCAACTACCCGTTCTGCCGACGTTCGAAGTGCCTATGCAGAACCAACCGTATAGCCGCTGTACCTGATCTTCAAACTGCGTGTTAGAATTCCGAACATGGTCCTATGTCATAGAACTGATCATGGGGAACTCAAAAACACCCAGGTTGGAATTTTAACACGTCAACTACCTGTTCTGGCGACGTCCGAAGTGCTCACGATGCAGTAAGCCACCGTTGTGTCGATGAATAGCAGTTTGCCTGTTCGGCTGTACCGGGCGTGGTGTGTGGGAGTGTCCTGTCAGGATGTGGTAAAAATCCTTTACATGTACATGTAATTCGGTGTATAGGAGTTTTTTTTTATTCTTAGTTGGGCAATTTAAAATATCGTACATTTAAATTCCGCGAAAACGTAGGAATATCGCCATAAGAAGTACGACAAAGCAAAATCTCATACATTCTTCGGATTTTCTCGTACATCATGTATCGGAAATATCCGATCTTTATTTGTACAGCGACGCACTAAGAGGTAGCCGGGGCTCGCGGCCTGAGGTGTCCCGGGGGTGAAATCCACACATGCAAGCTGTTTAGGGTGCAGACCCGTCGTTTGTGGGACTTGTAAGCTCGTCCAGCTCGTCACGCCCCCATAGTAGCCGGCTTACGGCCCGCTGTGCTTTTCTCCGCGTCCCACGGGGGGCCGCTACGACGGCCAACAAAGGCATCGGAAGAAGACAGCCTCGGATTCCGATACAGCACGGCCAGTCGGCCGCCATGTTTACACTCCGCCTCCCTCCTGTTGTGCCTGTACAGTTTGAGCTGCTGATGTTTCTACCGAGTGCGTTTGAGTAATACTAGAGTTCAATCATGAGTCGGTAGTCAGGAAGACTTCTTTTATTTCCTACCGTTATGTGCAGGCTAAGAGACTTATGATACCAGTCGCCCGGCGCGCGTCACACGGTAGACGGTGCAGGACGCGGTTGTCCTCTTGGGTGTCGCGAGCCAATCTCCCCGCCGAAGGGGCCCCGGTAGAACGTCCCATTTTGCCAATTATTTGGAAGGTGCTCCTGTCCGTGCCATTCACAAAAATATTTTTTCGATCGTGGGAGAAGGTCACGCCGGGCAGCAAAATAGGGTCCAAAGTGTTCTTCAAGGATTTAAAAGTCGGTGTACTTAAAGGACTTGAAAGGACTTTCCTCAGGTCAAATCGGTCAAGTTGGACCCGGACAATCTAAAATTTCATAGGAATGCTGAGGCTGTTACGGTTATTTTGGTGAATGGCATGGACAGGAGCACCTCGTGAGTAGTACGCGTCACGACTTTGAACTTTTTGGTAAACTGGGACGGTCAAGTCCCGGTTGGCGGCAGCACCCGGCGTCACGCGGCTCCGGAGCCGGCAGGTGGCGCGCCAACGCGCCGGCTCCTGGCGGTGCGCGCCGCCGTCGTGGTGGTGTCGTCTGTGGCGGGCAGCGTCCCCCAAACACTGCTGGAAAAAAACAATTTTAAAATGGCTGCTCTGGCAATGGTTTAGATCATTCTAAAACAACTCTAAATACCGTTTTAAAATGGTAAGATCATCGATAATTCGCAATTCTGATATAACAAAACTATTTTGAAATTACTTTTAGGCGGACTAAAGCCATTACAATGGTTTCCGGTACTCTCGTAGAATAATCGGTCAGCTATTTCGTGGGGGGATTTCACTTTTTTTGTGTACACAGTGAACAAATACGTTCAAAAATTTTAAGACTGGACTGACAGCATAGCCTGCCCATGAAACCAAAGCGGCTGGGACCAGACACTCGAGCAGTGCTCTCACCACCCGTAACTGTGAGCTCCACCGCCGCCTCTAGCACCCAAGAATGGTCGGCGCGGCGCGAACCGACTGGGCAATTTGAAAATGCTAAACGTTAACAACCGATAGTACTTCTTAGAGCGAGCAAAGCGTTTTCGCTTCGGTTTCCCTGCCACTGTTCGTGCGGTTGTATACACAAACACAGAATAACGCCCGACACCTCGTGATAAATTTGAATTTTAACTTCAGCAGCAGACGACACGACAACACCCTGGTACCACACCACGCTCTTCCGAAATTTTTCGTAACTAATGCTAATATCGCGGGTTTTCGGGTACCAGAAAATAAATATTTTTTTGGCGGTGTTATTGACGGGCGTCGCTAGACTAGTAACTTAAACTGAAAATAAATATCACAGAATGATAGTACTGCCGCCGCCGTACGTCGTCCGTCGACCGCCCGTGTGCGTATGCGCAGGTCCCCTTCCTTCACCTACCACCGCCCCACCCCCTGGCCCTTCCAGACAGTGACGGGTGGTAACAGAACGAACATACTTTTTCAGCGATTTATTTAAACTTCTTAAATTAAGATTCTAGCCAGCAAGACCGTCCTTCAGAGCTTCTGTTTATTTTCTTCTGGGCAATCCAAACCTTATCTCTCAAAGAGACTGAGTAAAATTCACTTATGGTAAACGGTGGAGGCCCAGGGCTAGCTCGAATGTCTGGTCCAAGCCGCTTTGGTTTCATGGCCTGCCAATACAATGGGACGGCCGGGCACCGGCCTTGCAGGGGGCAGGCATCGCGCGAGTCCCTGTCACCTTCCATTACACTGTGCAGCACTTACAGAGGCGGGGGCGGCGCATAGCGTGGTGGCTGCAACTTCATCCTCAATATCCAGGCGACCCGGAAATATGTTCAAATTGTGCTTTACAGAGGTTCGCTGGTATCAAGTATGATGCCATGCCGTTGGACGCACTGTGCTCGAACATATACTATTCGATAGAACAGAGAACAGACTACAGAATGGCGAAGGGGATTATTTTTCGTGACCAGATAAGGAAGCAATTGCAGCGCAAAGTCTAGGTCGTTCTTCCGTATGTCTGAGTAGTTCTTATTTTTTTAAACACAAATATAAAGATTGAACATTTATATAATCTCTCACGAAGTTTGAATTTGATACCTCGAACGGTTTGACTCTGGCGATCGCTAGAAGGCGACTCAAGGTCCTCTTTCCTCTGAAAAACGCACCTCACTGCCCGTAAACGAACCGCTACATCTCATATAAACTGTACGAACCTTGAAAAAGATCACGGACAGTCGTGTCTCCACAGCGATCCAAGACTGAGTGAATAACCTCGGTCAACAACTGGAATGTCTCCGCAGCGTCCTGTTCGGCATTGAAGTCCACACCGAGCAAATTCTTCAGTGGGTCATGGATAACCCGACTCTCCGTGTTTCTATTACCCTATAAAGTCAGTTAGTGAAACAGCGGGCAGGTGATGCCATAAAGTATTCAGATAGCTATAGGAGTGCACAGGCCACACCTCCATGTCACGCAATATCAGCTGGAGGCCGGTGACTACCTCGACTCGGAGCAAGAAGTCCGCGTCACATGACGGAGCGCAATCGGCCTTAACATTAATAATTACAGTTTGCAACCTAGGAATGCTGAATATCATTTGGAGCACCACATTTAAATGACACGATTCTCCATGATTTGTGAGGCCATTCAGACACTCTGCTGATTCTGGACATAAAAACCTTCGACTTAGAAAACTTCTAGCTAATCGTAACATGACATTAGGAGGTAAAGGACTCCCCGGGTGGAAGGATCTGCACTTTAACTGCAATACGAACTGCAATCATGGGATTGCAGTTGCAAACCGCTTTACATCTTACGCTTTGAGCGAACTCCATCTGCGGTTTGGATTGGAATCTCAAATGCATGGTTGACTGGGTTTGTGGCTGCTCTTAAATTATGGCGAAAGAATATGCGATTCTGTGCATCAGACTGCATTTCTGAACTGCGGACTTGCTTGCAGTTTCGACTACGCTACAATGTCGGCCATGAGCGCAGTTGGGGACCGCATTTCTGAACTGTGATCCGGGTTGCAGTTTCTACTACGCTCGAATGTCAGCCATGACCGTAGTTGATGACTGCATTTCTGAACTGTGATCCGGGTTGCAGTTTCTACTACGCTCCGATGTCAGCCATGAGCGCAGTTGGGGACTGCATTTCCAGTTCAGCTCTATATCGCAGTTTGAACTGCTCCGTGGTGTTGTTCACCACAGCAGCTTCCAGATGTAGTTTGAATTACAAACTATGCTGCAGTGAAGTTCAGTTTCTAGTGCACCTGTACTCTCAACAAACTACAATAATTACGATACTGTCCACCGCGGTGTTTCTGCCCTCCGATCGGGTACCTCCTGTGATGCGGGTGTGCTCCACCTATGACGCTCGATGCGCCGCGCTGGTTAGGCAACCATCCATGTCTCGAGAGGATCCTCGGTGCCGGCCGGCTGCGGCGCCTGTAGCCGTACGGCGCTTGCGAGACCACCGGGCGGCTCACAGCCGAACAGCAGCCTCAGGAGAGCGTAGACCTAACTCGACAGCCCGCTCTGACCGGTTCGAAGAGCCCTCTCTGCACCACAGTAAGTCGCAAACGGCGGTACCGAGCGCCTCAGGGTAGGCTGGCCGACAAACGTGCACGCGAAAGGTCGCCTTTGCCTACTCAGCAGGCGCTTTCATGGTAACGGGCGTTGGGCCGGAGGAGCCGATGGACCAACAAGGTGTGGGTCCCATTCTAACATTCTGGGAGAGTGGAGGCAGACAGTGTGGGCACTATTTCGAGGCGCCCGTGCAAGAATCGGCTAGCGTGACCTCTCTCAAATGTTTCTTTAGGCAGCAACCCTCTTCACCAACCAAGAATGCTGCTTTGTTTTTAGATAGCAAACCATTACAACCGTATTTTTAAAAAATTGTAATATGCCCTGTTGTTCCACTTGAATTCAAGTTTAGAAAGCATTAAGCATCAAACCAGGTCTGAAAGGACCCAGTGCTATTTTTGTGATTCCAAACTGTCCCAAGACTAAGTAAAAGAAATAAAGTATGAACAATGCCAGAAATTGTTTATTTCTGGTGTATTGAATAAATTTGCCGATGGCACCGGATAATGATAATGATGCAGGAGCTCGAAATAAAGTACGTCTGAACACAGTTGCGGTGGACACGGAAGTGAACGATAGTGGTTTATTTGCAGCAGGACATGGTGAATACAGCACAGGGTATTATTTGCGGTCAGGCGTTATTCACAGGAGTACAAATCAGGCGGGTGATCGATTAAGAATGCAAGAGATTAATTTTTACATCAATTTCTCGCACCCAACTTTGTTCAACAGAACAAACATGTGTCACTAAACATTTCAGATGCTACATAAAAAATCTTCACAAGGTAGTCGCACGTCTATTATTAAACTACCACAGTCTGTGTTGCACATAAAAAAGGGAACAAGAAAATTAAAGCATCTTAAAGTAATAATAATCAGGATAATAATAATCGGGATAAGGAGCCGGCCGAGCGGCGCGGCACGGCCGATCCAGTCCCTGCCGGCGAGTAGACGTTTGCTTGGTGCCTCTCCGGTGGCCTGCCCTCCCGGCGCTCCGGGCGCGGCGACGGCCGCCCAGTGCAGTGGTCCCCGGTACAGAGTCCCGGGTGACGGGCTTTTTCAGGACCTTCCTGTGGCCGCAGCGGTTTGGCCGTCCGGGCCCTTCAAGACAAAGGTTTGGGACACCCTGCGCCGCTCGAAACGATTTGCTACCCCTACTCAGTTCGGCGGTATCGGGGGTGACTTTTAGGGGTGGGTTTTCTTGATTTTCGAGGTTTTTTGGCTGTAGCGCGAGAACGGATCGGACGAGCGACTTCAAATTTTGTGTGCTGATGGCCCTGGACAAGGCGCATCTGGCGCTGGGTCCAAAATTCACCTCCGCACTTTGGGGGCGGCAGGGCAGGGGTTAAGGGTAGCCAACCCATTCGAGGGGGTGAATTTTTTTTCGGATGGAAATTTTCGATTGGGCCGTATGGGCACAGGCCCTGCACACCTTTTCTGGCGTCTTTTTCGATTCTGAAATGCATTTAAGGACAAAAAAACCTCAATTTTAAAAAATGTCTTTTGGTTTTTTAGGGGTTGCGGTCAAAGGGTTCGTCCTATCGGGGAAAAAACAGACGGGCATGTGCCCCGAAGGCTCCTGCATGACGTGCAATTCATTTTTGGTGACAAAAAAATTCACCCCCCGTAGGGGGTGGGGGTAACTGGCGTGGGGGGTGGGTTTGAACGACCGTTCAAATTGTGATGTCACCTTGTCACCCGGGGTCTATTGAACTGGTAAACGAAGTTTTACCCCCATTGGACCTCCTTATCGGTGTTTTCTGACGCCCTCTTTCGGCGTTTTTCCACCCCGCCGCGCGTTAGGGGTGGCTGTTACCAGAGGGGGTGGCACCTGGTGTTGCCGCTTTCAGAGGCTCGAGTCAAAGGTTGGAGGCAGGCTTGTAGCAAATTTCAAGGTCCTACCTTCAAAAACTTAGAAATTACAGCGCCCGCCGTTAGTGGACCGCTAATTTTGGTCGCCAGTGTATCAAGACACAAATGAGGAGCAGCCAACCTTCTATCCCTAGAATTCACTTTATCTAGATATTCTCTTTTCTGCAAAGTCATGTGATCCCTCAACTCAACTTCCATTCTTTGTAAAGCTACATTCATTTGAATACATTTACTAATTTGTTTAGCAACACCATTACTGCTTTTAACAGCATCTTTTATATCATTATTAAAGCTTTCATAAATTCATGCTGAGTGCGTGAATGGCTGTGCAAAATCAATAACACTTCTTTTAAGATGAGTCAGTAAATGACTACTGAATGTGACATTTTGGGCACCATACAACACATCAATCCCAGAGACAAAGTTTTGCAAGTGTCTATCAGCATACACAGTCTCAGATTTGGCAGTACCACAGATTACAGAATCTTTTAGCAACATTTACTACTGCATGAAAAGAATCCAAGTCAATGCATCTAACCATATCGATGTCAGGCAACTCAGACACTATGGAAACGCCTTTGATACCTTGCTGAGGGACACCTAAAGCATCAGCACTTCTAGCAAGCTCCATCAATTGTTCGTGAGTTCTTGATGGATAAACTGTACCACACGTTGTGTAAGATCTTGTACTCCTCGCCCAAACTGCGTCATCACCCCTGGGTGAAGACAAAATCCACAGCCGAATCTCCCTAGAAATTCATAAACAACATATTAGAGCAATGCAAATTAATTTTAAAATAAATCGACGGAAAGTATTGAGTCAGATGAAACTACAATGCTCACACTGACCATTGAATTGCATTGAGTTTCTAGTCAAAGGGCGAGCAAAGGAGTCAGAAATGAAACAGCATGGCTTAACCTTCAACACCCTGGTAACCCCATTTCTGCGAAAGGAAACACCTGTTCTTGCCAGTTCCTTGCACTCTTTCACCAAGGGCTTCAAATACTCGTTACACTTCGGCTTCCGTTTAAAAAGCCACAAACATGCCATCTGAACGTGCTTCCTTCTCAAACGTATGCTCAATTCGTTAATAGTGACGAGGACTGGCCACGCAGATGCTTTGCCTGTTGTTGCTATCGAAAAACAAAAGGAAGTGCACATCACACTTTTGTTTAGTTATTACGCGCAAATTTAGGGCCAGATATTTTTACCTGTACTCCATCAATGAAAAGATTCATTGTTATGGTGTCCGCAGCTGCTATAAGTTTATAAATACTGCCATCAAAGATATCTTCATAATTAAAGGAATTTATTTTCTTCCTATATCTAGGGTCAACTAATTCTTCTGGTAGAGTTTCTGGAAGTGCTTTGATTTGTTCTCGCAAAGGGAGGTACAAGAACATATTCCCATCATTTTTTACTGCTACACTAGTGTCTTTGTCGCAGTTGTCACAGTGCAATACAGATGAGTGCACAGTGCCAATATAATTTTCACAAAAAGGGCAAACATGGTGCTCAGTAAGAGCAAATGAGTACTTTTCGATGGCACACTTCATTATATGACGAGATGGTAAAAATGAACTGTCCTCGTCAGTAAATAAAATACCTGCCAATTCTGCTACATCTTCTGCTGCACTATAAGTTAGCTTGTGTCTCCTTTCAGTAGCAAGTATCAACAATAACTTAATTTTCTCATCCAAACTGAGATGGAGATCTGAGGATACACACAAAATTGGATCAGAACTGTCATTGGATGAGTAGCCATTGGTGTCAACAGGATTGTCAGCAGGCGGTGTCCCATTTTCAGCATTCTCCAACTCATCGTCTGTTACATCCAGATGAAGAGTGAACGGTTCCCATGTGGGCAAAGAATTGAATTTCAATGAGCAAATAGAGTAACTCTTGCTGTGTCACTGACTTTAATTAACGTACCTCATCGTACATGTCTTGTTCGAGAAACTCATCAATGTTCTCAATATCTTCCTCATTAATGACATACCAGCGATCACTTTCAAAGTGGGACTCATGCTCAAGACAGAGTTCAGTCTGCCTCTCAAGTCCGCAGTGTATTTGGGGCGCCTTAACAACAAAGAAGCAATAGCTCAGATTTAAGAACTCTGCAACTAGGTAAATCCCGAGAAAATTGCACAAAATTTACCTGCTCATAAGGAAAGTTATCGCATATAACACCTTGGTCTTCATGCCGGAGTGATGGGCCCAAATCCTGTGGAAAGCCACAACATGAAGTTACAAATAGAACAATGCCCTAATTCAATCTGGGTGAAAGAAAATAAAGGAAAGACCGGTCCTAAGTTCACCCAGACCGAAATAAATCATAAAGAAATCTACAGTGAGACCCTGTCCACTACAAAAAGTATGGAAGTGACAGTGCCACCAAATCCATTAATGAACATGAACTGTGAACAGTCAACAATTCAGGCACACATTAAAACTCACATTTACTTGGGCGATAACAAAATCACTTGGCATCTGTGTCTCAGAAGGGTGGTCCATATCCGCAAAAAGTGGTATATTCTTGGACCACCCTTGCGTCTCAGACTGACTAGGACCAGGCTCAGAAGTGTCCGCAGGGTGGAATCTGAAAAGCAGAGGAATGGTGTTATTTCTTAAAATGCGTCAAAACACTAGTCTACTCAAGTTCAGAAAAAACACTTAGAGATACCTGTCTGTTGACACATTGTCATTTTCCTTCAACGGGCTGAGAGGAATCCTGGACTTTCCTAATCGTTTCAGTAGTTTACTGCAATCGATAAATGTAAGGTGAATACATGAACAGGAGATAGGTTAGCTTAGGAAATGGTTTTCTATACGTTGAAGTGTGTTTCATATTGTTATCCCACACTGTCCGAAAATTGAAAAATCTTCCAGACTGAAACTAAGATAAGCAAACTATCAGAGAGTTACACACTCACATCTTGGTTTTCTGAACAGTAATATTTTTAGACGCTGGACGGGCCCGAGGTGCCGGTTTACTCCGCGAGTGTTTTGTGCTTCGTGGCATCGACCTGCCATCGTATTTCCACTGGTTATAAGGGCCTCTTTTCTTGCGTTCAGCCTCCATACTCTTCCCGTTGCGTCAAGTCATAAAAAATGAAGAAGTTCGGAAGGGGTTCAGACGAGCACTGATGCCCATGATGTTTACATAAAAGGGGTAGGGTTAGTTACGAACAGCCCGGAAGGGGTGGAGGGTGGAGGGAGGAGAGGGGCCTGCTAGAGGCAGAGATACGATCAGTTATCTTTGCTGGAGGTGGGATGCATGCCTAAGAAAGACATTTTCAAAAAATCGTGATCAATATGTTACATTGATTTAGTTTCAAAAATTGTTGTAGCGTCAAACGCCATCCCTTTCCTCTCTGCTCCAAAGAAAAAAGAACATGAAGAAGAACGTCTGATCGGACCTAATAAAACGTCCGGTCTCGGCCTTCCCCGAGTACGGTCGGAAGTGTGCTCCGTGAAAGCTATTCAAAGTTGTTCTAAAGTGTTTCGAGGTGTGCTGCGCTGCTGCTGCTGCCACCGCCATGTGTCCAAGGAAGATGAAGTGCCTTGTGAAGTGGGTGTCGGGCCCGTGGACAGACACCTTTACGGAGGACGTCGACGCGGACTGGATTCGGGACTTCGACGTGAAAAGCTGGTTGTCGGCTGACGAGTCGCACATCGTGAAGTGGCGTGTTCCCCCGAAACCCAAGTCCGGATGGAATCTGTACGACGGCCTCGTAATTGAGTAGAACGGTGTTTCTATTTGGTGGTTGCGGTACTTGTTGTCTGGACCAGTTTGAACTAAGGTGTAATGGTCGTGGGGTTAGAAGCAAGAGGCCTGGCTATTCTTTTTATGGCTCTATTTGGCTGCTACGAACAAGGTAGAAGCTGCTGTTCCATTTCTTTTAATTCTATCTTGTCTTGTTCTCATGGTCTTCCAGATGATGTCGATTTTCTGAGACGAAGGCTATAGGAAGAGAAGGGGAAGGTGAGGGATGAACAATCTAGCAGACAGTCAAATGCTTCAACAACTGTGGTGCCTCCCTCCACCCCAAAGTCAAACTCTGATGGTAATCATTTTCTACATTACGGTGGGTGTGCTGTGCTACGTAGCACAATAAGACCTGTCTTCTTTTGTTCAGAGCTGAGGCAGGCGCTTGTTCAAACGCTGCAACAACTGACATCTCCACAGACCCCCAGCTCTGCTCCAGCCGTTGACGAGTGTCAGGTGCGCTGTCACTCCTGTTTTTTCTATCCAGTTCTCTGATAATTTTATTGTTGCAGGTTAAAATCGGGCTGGATTTGTGCATTTCTAAGTCATGCTGGCTAGAAGCCAAAAATGCATCTACGCCATCGGTTATGACTAGGATTCTTGTCAGAGGAGCTTTCAGCACCAAGAGGTTGCAACGGTCTTCGTACGCTGGCCAGTCAAGAAAAGTTAGTGGGACTGTAGTGGTCAAGACTTCTTTGAAAAGATTTCAGAGAATGAAAGATATTCAAGGTATCGTAGTAGGCCATTCTTTATTCCATGTTCAAAATTTTCTCTGCAATTTACTATGCTTTATTTGCTTTTAGATTTTGTGACAACGAGATTCAAGTTTAGCCAAACAAACTTCGGTGCAGCAGTAAATGCATGCACTGGGAAAAATGTAGACAGGACTAGAAGACAAGAAGTGGGTATCAAATCGCTTGAGTTTTCTTTGCTGCTTCGTCCTTTGTGGAGCTAATTTGTATCGTTTGTTTCAGCTTATCGACATGCGCGACTCGGATCCTGACAACTGACTAGCATTCGCTAGCCAGAACTCGGTTTTTACTTTTATGACTGGTATTTCTGTACATCTGTACATTTATGCCGTTTGCAGGAGAACAGAGATTATGGCAGCTATGTGATATGCCCCCCTTTTCGTAGTTTTAAGTTGTCTTTGTCCAAGTTGTCAATTGTATATTATGCGCTTCATTTTTCATACAATAAATACAATTTCACCATTATTTGTGCTTCAATTGACCCACAAGAGCTCAAGCATTCAGAAATGGCACCACCTAAAATTCTTAAGGTTAATGATTTTAATTTTATCTCTGGACACGAGTTACATCTAGGCCAGCTCCCGTGCGGTCATTGTGTGGTTGTTATTCTAAATTAATGCCTAGCCGGGTCCAAGCTTCGTGTGCGGAGAAAGGCCCGGCCGGTCCCTCTGGTTCGCTCCCGCTGATGCTGGTGTAGCGGTTGTGGTGGCGGTGTCGGCGGCCCTCCTCCGATCGTGCTGATCGTGTCCCCGGCGAAGTAGTGGAACACTGCAGTAGAATTCTTTTTTCGAATCCTAAGTTCGTCTGGCCATGTGCCATGTACAGGTAAGTAACGAGTAATTGAGAGATGTACTAACGGATTGCCTGCAAGAGATCTTGGTGCCTTTTTGTATCTCAGGCAGTGTGGGCAGTGGCCTGTTGTTTCCGTTCTTGGTTTTGTTTCTTTCAAGTGAAGTGGGGTGTTTGCGATGTGCAGAAAGGAAAAAAGCGGCCAAGGTAACGAGAAACCAGCTTTACTTTTCGCCTTTCTGCCTATAGAGTCGTGAGAGCGAGACAAATGCTCCCAGCTGAGGGCCTACCCAAATACCGTTTGGATAACAACATAACCTCTGAAGGTTAGTATAAGCAATGAGAGGAACATACCAAACGGGGGAACTGGTTTCTTCCACGTTTCCTTGTGTTTAACATAATAGCTAGACCTCACTGAGTTTTTACTCGTTTCAGTGCAACTTATGCATTGCTAAGAGCATGCAATGTTTGGCTGTTTGAGATATGCGAGGATTTTCATGTAAGCTGTTTGCAAGCGCATAATGGTAAGAGAGTGATTTCCTATCACCATTGGCATACAACAAAGGCTAATTTCCTTCTAATGGCCGGTTAGTAATTCATTATGTAATTGTTAGCAGGCATACTCTGGATGATGGATTGACAAAGTAATGTGTGATTAAGCGGGCTTTTCTAAAGAAGTGGACGGGGGTGACAAGAACCATGGTAGGTGTTAGTAGTCCTTGTCATTAGCTGTATTGAGTTTTTACTTCCATGCTCTCCATGTTTGTAATAGTAACTTTAGTTTACCTGAATACTTTTCTGAGTTATTCGTGTATTTCATCTGTTGGCAGGTGTCGAACGTCGAGTGGACTCCCTGGCTTTGTTAATGCAGAAGTGTAGTGTCGGTCCGACAGGCTAAGACAGGATTTCCTAGTAGTATGAACGCATTCTGCATTTGAGCAAGTACAAGTTTAATTTGGTACGGGGGTGACATATTGAAATGGTAGCTACGAGTCTGGGTATTTATGTTAAATTTCATACCTTTGTACGAAATTCTTTTGATGCAATTGTCATGGGTTTATTGCAGTGTGCTATCAGTGGTGTAGTGTGACCATCTCTTCAAACCAGTCTGTTTAATCTCATGATTAATTTTCACATCTGCATCTTACATGTATCGTGTCTTCATTTTGGTCCAAGCATGTTTTGTCTTTCTGTGCAAATCTGTATGGTAAATAAATTACTTGAATTCTAATAGATTGTTTTAGACTGAATTATTTATTAATTTATTATTCATCAAAGCAGAATCATGAAGAGTTAGATGAAAAAGAAACTATTGTTGAAAAGTGAATTCACTTTAAGTTGGGAGTGTCCATTTAATAGCAGATAAATATCAGTTAATAGTAGCCCTCTGATTGATGTTGAGAGTACATTTATGTATGTCTTACAGAATGCATTGCAAATGTAACAGCTGAACAACTGGCAAGTACCACAGTACCGCCATAATATCGCCCTCACATTGTGATTGTGAAGCATTTTCATACCGTTCCCCGAAAATCAGTGTGAACTGCGGCCAAAGGCTTATTGTCAACTTAGGTCTTTACTCCAATCTTCACAGCAATCCAAGTCGTGTTAGCAACCGTGGTGTACACTGCAATCTTAACTGCCATCAAAACGTCCCACCAACTGGGGTTGAAACTCATGACGAGCCCTATCGGGAGCTGTGGTCCAAACCACAATCAAACTGCCATCCGGGACCAAGGTCCAAACTGCAGTCGTAACTGCCATCCAACCGCAAAACGTCCGAAATAATGGCGCATTTTCTGCAGTTTGAGTGCAGTTTGACTACAAAAAACCGTATTTAGACAACACATTATTATGTTCTGATTGCCGTTGAATGTCGCTTGCCATTCTACAGTTTGACCGCAGCTCAGTTGTGATGCAGTACATAATTTCCACTATTCATCAGAGTGTCATTGAAGGCTCAAACGACAAAAGTTCCATTGTAAATATGCTATGTTCTCAGTTATAATAAAACAAAAATTAACCATGCAATTCAAACTGCAGATTCTTCCACCCGGGTCACCTTGAGTAGTAACATTTCTCATATTAAGATAGTTATTATTGGGCCCATTAAAGGTATGGGCTTTGTTCAAGCTGTGCACACAACTACCGATCCACTTTCTAACCCGCTGGGTGTGTCGCTTCTCATCAAAGGTTTGGCCCACTATTTCAGGCACAGGATTCCACAGATAGTTCACGAACTCACGGCAAGCTGCGAAACAACAACAAAAAATAAGAAAAAGAATTGCATACAACTTAGAGTACCCTCTACTACACTGTAGATACCGTTTTTCGGAAAACTCCAAACAATTGCTAGGAAATTCTGCATCTCCAATTTTTGTAGAAATTTCCAACCCTTTCCGAAAATTTCAAAACCTTTTTTTAATGCGTTTTATATGATCATAATACTAAAACTAACTGTTCTATTCATAAAAATTCCATTTCCAATTTTTGGAAAGATCCAAACTTTTTTTGGGAAATTTCCAAACAATGATTAGGAATTTCGTATCCCCGATTGTTAGAAACTTTAATGGAAATTTCCAAACAGTGTAGACGCATAAGCATAAGCCATGTCCGTAAACCAAATATTGGTGGCCTTCATAGGCTAAATTTGAGTAAGAAACCTCACCCTTTTGGGTGAGAGGAGCACACTCGCCCGAATGCTGGCGAGAAAGTGGCAAAGTTATCAACCATACCAACAAGAATGAGTGTCGGCAGACGACCCGTAAAGACATTATCAAGTTGGACCTAACGCTGACCCTTCGCTACTGTAATTGCCTGACACTCGACATGTTGTAAAGAAAAAATTGCATTGTGATCTTGGAATGTACGGCATGAGCTGTCATCAAGGATGGATTTGCATGAGCTATCTCCGTGTACAAGGAGATGAAAAACGGCAACTGGTGCTTCTTCTGCACTCCACAAGATGAACTCATCATTATTCAAATTATTATTTACTGCAAGATCGACACCATTCGGTATGTACAAATGCGAATTAAAGATATCACCGTGCAATTTACCAACAAGTTCTATCTCCTGCAAAGAATTTATTGTCTGTGCACGCTTTTCTGCTGCCGTATTGCCAGTCAACGAAGCAATCGAATTGCCAACATCAACTGCAAAACCGGCAGACGCGAAATGGCATTCTGCATCGACTTTACCATTTGAAAGGAGTAGCTCTATAAAAGATCTATACATGTGATTGTCGGCATTGCGTGTGACGGTCGTTTGATTCAACTGAACTTCTATGGAATTCATAATCGTCTGTGACAGGTAATTTATATACGAATATTTATCTGTGGTAACTTCAGCATTGGACTTCGTAGATACCTTGAACTTAAAATATAGATACGTGCGGGACAAATGTCTATAAAAATCTAACCCTTTGCCTGGATGAAAAAAATCTAACTGTTCAGATCTTGTTCCTATTAATTGGTTTCAGAGCAATGGTCTCATAACCAAGTTGGCTTGTCTGTACCGCCTTCGGTTTAAAAAAATCAAACTGACTTTTTAGCACGGGCACAAATTGGCTAGAGCGTGACATGATGACTACTGCAGGTCACTTACGTCATGCCACTTATATACCTCATGCGAGCTCAGGGAATCTTTTTTCATAAATGTACTCCATTTGATTTCCTGGTAAATGTCTCCATTTCGCAAAGGTAAGATAATTCTCTGACAACAATTTACCCAGAGCTGCAAGTCCAGTATGATATGACGATAAACTGAGATATCGAATATTAGTACCCGATAAAATAATACCACCTGAACAGCAACGCACAGTTACTTGGTTAAAAATTTGCAGTTCCTGTTTAACAAGCTTATCCCACTCCATCTGCAACAGACAAAATTACATCCCCGTATAAATGTCACTCCTAGCACGCCTTGTGTTGCGACGATTTTTTTTCACGACACGGTCTTATACCCACCCCGTTGTCCGCCTCCTTACTCCCCCGCGGTTTGGTGCAACACGTGGGTTGCGCCGACGACCCGACCCGCGCATTCGCTTTGCAATATTGTCACGTGTCTCTATTACGCGTTTCCGAGCGATTTCTTTTATACTTATAGGGGCTCCATCCGACGCCATGACATCGCTGGCTACATTTTTTCCAGTTTCTAGAGCTGCATTTCCTAACGCCACGGCTCCGCTTATGAACAGGGGAGTCACAAAGGACACAACATTACGCAAAAACGAGCCAAACCCACGACCCCGCTGTCTTCGGAAACCTGCGTGGTACACCGGTCCAATGCCTAACGCGGAACTACCACCCGCCTGAGATAAATAATGATTCTCGTAAGGGTCCATTAGACGCGTTACGTTACCTAAAGAAAACTAACTGCAAAGTGTGAAATAAACTTCTCACGCAATGCATTTTATATGTTACGTCACAATCGTTGGATCCTCACTGTCCGTAAAGGGGTACAGTTGCCCAAGGTTTTCTGTTAACATGACAGTGATTGTTGAAAACGACGTACAATCAATCGGCAAATAATGCCGATCGGTGAAATTACAGGGTAGGCGTACGCCAGACCGCGTCGTGGCGTAACAGGCTTCGCTCACCACGAATCACTGTTCCGCCACTCCATGCCTGGCGCGCGTCTACCTTGGCCCACAGATAAAGGAAGGTAGAACTACCTTCCCTTATCTGTGCCTTGGCCTGCCGGCGGCTGTCACCTGAGCAGTAGGACCCTGCGGGGCCAGACGGTAGAACGCCCTGCGGGCGTCACTCTTTCCGCACGGTCGCAACCGCGCTCATATTCTTACATCCGAACGTATCTTGCGTCACCCTTTCGTTATCAATGCCACCCAACCAGTCCTAACCTAACCTCACGTGCCCGTGCCCAACCTACCCAGGGCCCCACTAACCTAACCTAACCGAGCGTAACCCCCTCGAGTCACTGATCGGCCCCTTCCTGACAGGCGCATGGCGCATACTGACCTCACCCAACCGGCGGATTTTAAATTTTAGACCGCTCGTAAAAATTATCTTAGAAACCGCTTAAGCTGCGGTGCCCCTGATAAGAGGTTGACTCTGGTATGATGCAAGCAAGATGTGGTCCAAATTTTAGCTTTCTACGTCTAACCGTTCTCGAGAAATCGCGCGGACAAACAGACCGACAAAACATTTTTGACCAAGTCGGGTAAGGGCCTCGCTTTCGCTCAGACTAAGGACCTGTTTCTGGCGGTGGTAGTACGCGCAAGACCTTTCCCATTACGTCGCCTATCCTAGTCGGAGCTGAAGTATCACAATACAAACAAGGTAGGCGTACGCCAGATCGCGTCGTGGCGTAACAGGCTTCGCTCACCACGAATCACTGTTCCGCCACTCCACGCCTAGCCCACGCCTACCCTGGCCTGCCGGCGACTGTCCCCCGACGAGTAGGACCCTGCGGGGCCGCAGACGGTAGGACGTCCCGATAATTTACAAGGTAGGCGTACGCCAGACCGCGTCGTGGCGTAACAGGCTTCGCTCATCGCGAATCACTGTTCCGCCACTCCACGCCTGGCGCATGCCTACCTTGGCCTGCCGGCGGCTGCCACTTGACGAGTGGGATCCTGCAGGGCGAGTCAGTAGGACGCCGTGCGGCCGCCACTCTCTCCGCACGGTCGCAACCACGCTCATGTTCTGCCTTCCGAACGTATCTTACATCAGCCTTTTCTTATCAATGCCGCTCAACCAGTCCTAACCTACCCTTACCTGCCAGAGCATAGCCTACCCAGGCCCCTACTAACCTAACCTAACCGAGCGTAACCCACTTGCGTCACTGATCCGCCCCTCCACCACAGGCGCATGGCGCATACTGACTACCCAGCCGGCGGATTTATAATTTTGGTCCACATGTGAAAATTATCTAAGAAACCGCTTGGGCTGCGGTGCCCCTGAGGGGAGGTTAACTCTGGTATGATGCAAGAAAGATGTGGTCCAAATTTGAGCTTTCTACGTCTAACCGTTCTCGAGAAATCGCGCGGACAAACAAACAGACAGACAAACATTTTTGACCCAGTCGCTCAGCCAATGAAATTAGCCATATGTCCGGAAATATATGGAAAATCGATAATCTGTTCGGTGGTTTGTCTGATCTTGCCATTTGGCACCCATTACGAAAATATAAAGCGCGTATCTCAACGCGAAGTTGACGAAAATATTTTAGCCGGGCACCGCGCCATTAGTGGGGAGGTTAATGCGCAATATCACAACAACCTTGCGTTTTGAGCTAGAGGCTTGAAATTTGGCACAGTTGTACTTTAGACCATGGTGAACAATTCTAGATGTCTTGCCAACGTGGCAAGACCCCCCGGGGCCCGCATACCCCCCTCCCTAAAGCCCCCCACCCCCCTCGAACAGCCTTCATTGAAGCTAGGTTATTACCGCAGGTAGAGGTGCGCTTTATTTTCTTTTTCGGTTCAGGTGACTTGACTTGCCCCTAGAAGACCCTCAGAGGCCTCCCCGTCACACTAGTGGGGCCGGGGGGCCCTCCCAAGGGCCCCAAATGGGGCAAAAACAGAAAAAAAGCGTGAAGTAGGTGTCAGACACGTCGAGAGCCATTAAAAAGTGTCCATGATCAAAACGAGATCAAATATTCTATTAGGGTCACCCCACGAAGGGGCTCTGCACCACAGGGGCCCCAAAAGGGGACACGGGCCCCCGTGGGGTCCTCAGAATCAGCTTCCGAACGGCTGCTCGGATCAGAAGCGTTCATTTTTAGCGTTCCTCGTCCCGCCGTGTCGGTGACGGTAATACGACTTGTAGCGTTCCGTGCGCACCGCAAGGGCCCCAAAAAGGGGACACTCGGCCCCCCACGGGTCCTCAGAATCAGTTTGCGAACGGCTGCTCGGATCAGAAGCGTTCTTTTTTAGCGTTCCTCGCTACAAGCCGCATTACCGTCACCAACACGGCGGGACGAGGAATGCTAAAAAAGAACGCTTCTGATCCGACCAGCCGTTCGCAAACTCATTCAGAGGACCCCACGGGGGCCCAGTGTCCCCTTTTGGGGCCCTTGCGGTGCGCACGGATCGCCTCAAGTCGCATTACCGTCACCGACACGGCGGGACGAGGAACGCTAAAAAAGAACGCTTCTGATCCCAGCAGCCGTTCGGAAGCTAATTCTAAGGACCCCACGGGGGGCCACGTGTCCCCTTTTGGGGCCCTTGCGGTGCGCACGGAACGCTACAAGTCGCATTATCGTCACCGACACGGCGGGACGAGGAACGCTAAAAAAGAACGCTTCTGATCCGAGCAGCCGTTCGCAAACTCATTCTGAGGACCCCATGGGGGACCCAGTGTCCCCTTTTGGGTCCCTTGCGGTGCGCTTGGAACGCCTAATGCCGCATTACCGTCACCGACACGGCGGGACGAGGAACGCTAAAAAAGAACGCTTCTGATCCGAGCAGCCGTTCGGAAGCTGATTCTGAGGACCCCACGGGGGGCCCCGTGTCCCCTTTTGGGGCCCCTGTAGTGCGGAGCCCCTTCCTGGGGTGACCCTAATAGAATATTTGATCTCGTTTTGATCATGGACACTTTTTAATGGTTCTCGACGTGTCTGACACCTACTTCACGTTTTTTTTCTGTTTTTGCCCCATTTGGGGCCCTTGGGAGGGCCCCCCGGCCCCACTAGTGTGACGGGGAGGCCTCTGAGGGTCTTCTAGGGGCAAGTCAAGTCACCTGAACTGAAAAAGAAAATAAAGCGCACCTCTACCTGTGGTAATAACCTAGCTTCGATGAAGGCTGTTCGAGGGGGGTGGGTGGCTTTTGGGAGGGGGGTATGCGGGCCCCAGGGGGTCTTGTCATGTTGGCAAGACATCTAGAAATGTTCACCATGGTCTAAAGTACAACTGTGCCATATTTCAAGCCTCTAGCTCAAAACGCAAGGTTGGTTCCACTAACCTCCCTACTACATGGCGGAGCGGGGACGGCGCGGCGAGCGGCAGGCGCCAGAGATCTGCAACGGTCTGTCGCCGAGGGACCGCCTGCTACCGCAACCGCGTTTTGGCGATGCGGCCAGTGACCGCATCCACCTCCCGTCAGATCGACAGCCGAAAGAACGGGTCCGGCGAGGTCGAGCGTGCGGCCAGCGGCAGCTCACTCAGTCACTAGTGCCCTCTCTCTCCCACACGTAGCGCGCTAATGAGAGTGACAGAGTTGTGCTGTGCCACTCGCGGGTGGCCGGGTAGGCCAGCCGCCTGGCACTGGTGCGCGCGGAGGTCGGGGTGGCCTACCCGGCGGACGCTACCATGCGCGCAACGGTTTAAAAACTATTTTCACTGTTTTCATGTAGTACTCACCAGTGGCTGTGCGAAGCGAAGAAGGTGTAGACTGGAAGGGATGACGCACGGGAAACTGCGTATACTGTAAAGAATAATCACATCCGTAAACTAAAAACGGGGATCGGCAAGCCGAAGCTTTTTACGAGGTAGCTTAGTTCGAAGCACAGTATGCGTTGAAGATGGAGATCCCGGGCAAACAACACATCGGTAGCTAAATAATCGCTAGGAGCAAAGACACTGCGAGTGAAGATCGGAGCAAATTCAGCTAAACAACACAACAGCGAGTAGCGGTGCGACGTTCTGCAGCTGAAGATGTGAGGTTTGGAGTCTTAGCTGGCAGCGTGTATCAAAGACATGTATAACGCCATCCTGACTGACTGACTGACTCACTCATGTAAATGTTTGGGTAGAAGGAGGCTAGATACAAACTTTTGAGATAGAATCGACCCCCCCCCCCCTTAAATGACCTCAACACTCCAGAAAAATCGTCAAAACTAACCCTTGGGTGCTGCTGCAGGTGTCAGTTGCCTACATGATGCCTACATGCATTGCCTCAAACTGGAACGACGACGATAACTCGAGAACCAACTGACATAGAGAGATGCGGTTCGCGGCATTCGTCTGGACATCGCAGGGTGGTGAAGAAAAACTGATCAAACGAACCCCTTGGGTGCTGCTGCAGGTGTCAGTGGCCTACATCATGTCATGCATGGTCTCAAACTGGAACAACGGCGGTAACTCGAGAGAAAATTGACATGGAGCGATGCGGTTCGCGGCATTCGGCAGGGCATCGCAGGGCGGTAAAGGAAAAACTGACCAAACTAACCCCCTGGGTGCTGCTGCAGGTGTCAGTGGCCTACGTAATGCCATGCATGTCCGCAAACGGGAACGAAGGCAGTAACTCTAGATCCAAGTGACATAGAGATGAGGTTTCTGGCACTGCATAGGGCATCGCAAAAGGCTTGCGAATTTTTTTTAAGCCAATAAAGAGCCACCGGGACCAGGAACCCCATCCAAAATTTTTCGACGACTTTTTTTTTGTCTTCTACAACGGATTGAGTATGCATCACACGCCCTAAATGGTTGGAGAATATAAATTTCGCCGAAAATTTCTTAGGGATATACCTATAAGAAAATCATCATTCTCATATCTACTATCCTCATACCTACTAACGGTCCTTCGACCACCGAGGTTTCAACAGTATCGAGGATCTACACCTCAGACTGCCTTGTACGGTTTGACAATCCTGGATTATGAACAATTTTTTTTAAAATTTACATTGATTTAGCGATAACAATTCTGATATATTGGGAATCGTACTGACTAAGGTCCTACTTCTCATTTGACAGCTGCCGGTTGGCCAAGGCAGGTAAAATGCACGGAGTGACGGAATGGTGACTCGTGGTGAGCGAAGCGTGTTATGCCGAAACCGAAACAACAGGGCGAAGCCCTGTACGGGGGTCTGGGGGCGGAGCCCCCAGCGAGCAAAGCGAGTATATTAGTGTATTGGGGGGTCCTCGTGGGGATCCACCCTGCCCTTTTTCGCGGTGCGGTGGGTAATTGTGGACTTTAGCGGCTCCACCACCTAGAAAGACCTGACAGGTACCGTTGAAACCGGCTCAACGCATAGCATTGGAATATAACATTTATATACGGCGCTCTAAAACGCCTTTATTGTAAAAAAAAATAAAATATGCGGCGACCAAACCTGTCACAGGGCTCACCAACACGCCTATTTCGCACACATTTGTGCACGATTGTTCGTCAAATGATAAATAACGCCGCTGTTAAGTATGCTTATTCTACTGAAAGACTTCTGGTGCACTCTTTCGCGTCCAACTTGGAGAAACCAAACACCCTAATTCCGTCTGCTACACCGGTTCCGCACACAGCGACGCTCGACGAGTGGAAACCCTATGCGGCGCTACTGCAGCGCCGGACTGGTGGACGAAGAACGAACCCCGTCGGCACCGGCGTCGGCGGTTCTGTCGGGCGGGTCGTGAGGGAGACTGCGCGGCGCGGTCAAGGACAAGGACACCGTTTATCGTCGGGTGCGCCGACCTGCTGTATGAGCTGTGATGTCCCTTTGACCAAGGTCACATTCACAATCATTTCCCTTTGACACCATCACCTCACTCTCATAGCGGGAGAGGACGCTGTTGTCCGCCGGGTGCGGGTCTATATCGTTTAGCCGACCTCCGATTGTCGATCCTCGGGGTACGCGAACCTGAAAAGCCAAAACTAAGCTAACCTAACCTAGCCTCGGACGTTGAACTGCGAGGTCCGACAAAAGTGAGGTCAGAAAAGCGCGGAGCACCCCCGCCGGGTGCTCCTTTACCTGCCATTTGCTGTTCGTCGTCACCTCCGTCATCTCCATCTGACACTGTCACATTTTCGTTTTAGATCCAGGATATCTCCGAAAATTTCCCTCTTACATCATAACTTTACTATCATCTCCCTTTGACTCTCTCACATTATCGTTTTGAATCATGCCTACTATCCGTGTGGATCAGATAAGTTTCGCCTTAGATCAAGGTACCTTCATCTTGGATCAATGTACTATCCCGTCGGATGAGGGTACCTTGGTCGCTTGATACCTCGATCCGACGGGATAGTACATTGATCCAAAGTGAGAGTGCCTCTGTCGAAGGTGGAAATACCTTGATCCTAGGTAAAACAACTTCGATTCACATGGAAAGTAATGATCGTTAATCAGGCAGAGTCAAAGGGAGATGGTAGTGAAGTGATGGTGTCAGACGGAAATTTTGTGAGGTTTACGAGCTGCAGGTGGACGGCGCAGCTTTTGGGAGTATCCAGGATCTAAAACGAAAATGTGACAGTGTCAAAGGGAGATGACGGAGGTGACAAACAGCAATGGCAGGTAACGGAGCACCCGACGGGGATACATCGCTTGTCAGACCTCACTCTTGTCCGACCTCGCAGTTCAACGTCCGAGGCTAGGTTAGGTTAGCTTAGTTATGGTCAGTTCAGGTTCGCGTATCCTGAGGTCGGCCAAACGATATAGATTTAGACCCGCACCCGGCGGACAACAGCGTCCTCTCCCGCACGAGCCGCCCGACAGAGCCGCCGACGGCGGTGCGGACGGGGTTTGGCCTTCGGCCACCATTCCGGCGCTGCGGTAGCGCGGAGGGATACGTTGGGATTGTTGGAGCAGACGACCTACCCGCAAAGCAGTGCCGCGACGCACCGCAGCGAAATAGACATTTCACAATGTCAAAGGAACATACAGTGAGTCGGGCCCGAAGAAAATACTTTCACTCAACTCGGTCAGGCCCGGGCCAGGACGTAGCGTACTGAGACGCCGTCTCCAATAAAGTCGTCTTGGCGCGTAGCCTCTCGGAGGGTCCACGGGGAGGAAAGGTAGAGTTGCCACTCGTCTGACGTCGCGACACAGAGGATCGCTGTAGCAGACGGATTTATGCTCTTTGGATTCTGGAACTTGTACGCGAAAGTGCGTACTAAGAGTCATCCGTGAAAGAAGCCTACGCTTGAAAACGGCGTTGGACATCGTTCGGTGAATAATCATTCACAGAAACGTCCGTAATTCCCGTGTTACTGGGCACTGTGACAGGTTAGAAGGTCCCATGATTTAATATTTTGCAATTATTACGTTTAGGAGCGCCGTATATGATTAGTATATTCCGATTGCGGGCCACTGAGAAAAGTGGTTGTTGCAGGGAATCAAAACTTCGGTCGTGGGCATCAAAATGTGTTCTATCAGTTCCGGCTGGCATGGACATCTAAAGTTTTGTCGCCAGACCAAAAGTGTTCTGATCAGTGCTCGTTACAAGTTTAGTCTCACCGACTATTTTATTTTATGCGCTAAATCGAACAAGTTTGGTTTGATACATTAGTATCCGTTTTTTCTCAGCAAATAATCGGCGTTGATTTTTAACATCGATCGTCTTTGGGTTTCCACATGAAAAGAAATTCGTGCGGAATTTGACATGTTGCGTTCTGCGCGCCAAATGAAATTGGCGGGGAAGAAACACTTCCGGTTTATGACAGCGTTCGAATGTACTTTACGAGCCGGCTTCTTCCACCTCAATCTTTCATACGATGTCGTCGTCTGCGCTGCACTCCTTGCGAGAGGTTCTCAGCAGCTGGGATTTGATAATGAATGAGTGGTGTTTTTATTAATTCGCTAGTTTTAAAGCTGGAGCGACGAATAAGATGGTTCGCAACGAACTTGATGTTTGCGTACAAGTTTTTAGTATCATTCACGTCATTGAGGTTATGGATACCGGCTTGGTTGGTTGGGAGTTTTCTGTTCTTTCCATTTTATCAAGCCTGTACGCTGTTTTCAATGTGTTCCTTTCATTTAAAACGCAGAGAGTTACGAAAGAGCTTAGCATAACCTGCAAAACGTAAGCGTGTAACTGATTACGCCGTGTCATGTACGAGTAACATGTAACAAGTTTGCTTTGTTTATGGTTATGCAAACGACCACTGTAATTCATTATTTTGAATGGAAGAGTGTCTGCCTCTCACTGACTTTATTTTGGCACCCTCAATATTAATTTTTGTAATTACTTTTTTATTGCGATTGACCTTTCAGATGCTGACATTGACCTACACACCTTCCCCCTCCTTGATGAAACGACCGCTCGTAGCCTCTTGAGTCCGGGTTCGTTTCTCAAGTTCTGGCCAGTGTTCCAAGATAGGCAGGGGGAGATAAAGAGGAACCAAAATTCAGATTCCGAGTTGGAGACTCCTGTGAAGAAGCGCCGGGTATTGTCCGGTATGTAATATGATGGTGTCAGCTCTTTGGTAATGTGCAAAAAGACTTTAGGAAGAAAAGTTTTTAGTTTTTGCTATTTGTTTATAAATTTGTTTTGTGTTTGTACAGAGAGGGAAGAATTCATCCCAGGGATCTGCGACTCTGAGTCTGATGATAACTGTACTGATGAGGCTGACACTTTTGACCCGAGCGCTTTAGAAGTAGTGGCAGATGTAGGTTGATTATTAAATGCATTATATTATTTTTACTGACTCTTTGCTAACATGCTTCTTTGTTTATCTAGGAATTGAGGAAACTATTCGCCGCTTCCTTTCAAGGGAAGACTTTGCTCGCCAGCAGTTATAATGAACGGACAGACACGGACAGAAATAATATCGCTTCACTGATCATCTGTGAGGAGCTAAGGAAACTAAAACCAAGTGGAAAGTGAGTGTTGAATTTATGTCTGGTGCTTAACAATGAGTCATTCTTCACATATCTTAATGTTGAATATTAATTTTCAGTATATCCCGCAGAAGACTAACATTGCTATCAAGAGCGATTCCACTAGTTTTTGAAAAGGAAGACAGCGTAAGTACATAATTTTATAGCAATGTAGCACATTACACGCAATGTTTCAGGTATTACATTCTCTCCCTTTGATTTGCAGCTTATATTCTATCAGCCATTTCGAAAAGTTCTCAATGTCATATTCACTGCCAAAGGGAAACTCAACAACCAGTATTACTACTGGAGACAGAAAGGAGTGAAAGCTAAGATACTTCAACCTCTCAGAACAACTCGGGACTATGGAGCAGCGGCTGAAGTTCCTAGCTCTGGTATGTACTGAAATAGTATTGGTACTGTTATGTGTGGAAGTAGCAAATAGTTTTCTAATGATTACTTTGTATTTTAAAAGTTGCAGTGACAATACCTGCAGATGTTGAAAAGTCACTGAAGTGGCTGAATGTTAACTTGGGTCCCGAGCAATATGCATTGGATCACTGGAGACTAACATTTAAATATAGAATGAACTTGCTGGATGTTCGTACACCCAACATAACTAGTGTTGCTGAGTATTACACAAGGTTTCCCGTTCTGCGCCAACCCTTGGCTGTGAAGCTGGTATGTTATTGTTATTATTATTAACATTGCTGTTTTTACTATTATACTACTTAATTAATTATGCTTGATACTGATAGACCCAAATGAATCTCTCTGTTTCAGTTTAAACAAGATTATGACCACTTGTACCCTGGAACTGGAGATAATTTTAGTATTAACTTTCCTAAATTTGCTGCTAAGCTGCTTCTGAAGCTAGAAAAAGATGAAAAATTGGAGAAAACATTATTAGATAGCTTGCAAAACTATCTTGATCAAGGTCACAAAAGTAAGTAGTTGCACACTTCTAATCTTTTAGTAAAAGTGTGGTACTTTGGTTGGTCGGCTTGATCAGAAAGTTACACACACATTTACAACTGGGTGTGTTATTTCTAAAGATCTGGCAAGTCACTTCTAAGGTCTTTGCCTTGGTCCAGTTGTATTGTTCTGTAAATTGACTGGAAACTGGGAAATGTACTATACATCCCCTTTTATTGTCTTGCGTTTTAAGTGAATTGTGAATTTTCTCTTATAGCAAATGTTTGCCACCATTTTCTGTCACTACTATCTACATTATTTCCACCGCAAGTAGTTGTGAGAGGCCGCAAACCGAACAACTGGACGGCAACGAAAGCTGACATGCAAAAGGGTTTTCTTTTGCATGTAGCTACTGAATCCCAACTGAAGGCTGCTATTGATGTGAAGGTTAAGTGGCTGCAGGGATTTAAGAAGCCTCTGTCATTTAACCCTTTTCCAGTTATCATTGGGAAAGATTTACAGAATGTGGAGAAGTGTTTAGTAGTCATCTAGCCAAGTGACTTTTATGTAGTGAACTCCCCTGCTGAAGCCATAGACATAACATTCAAATCTGTTCAAGCTTTGTGCTTGGAGTATGCATTGGAAAGCAAGAACATGTGGTTGCTCATTCAGCAGAAAATATACAATGTTTATACTGAGTGGGATACTGTGCCTCCTGCGCTGATCCCTCTTATGAAGTTCTTTACTTTGTAGATTTGTGCTGGAATTTTATGTGATATTTCTAAGTGTGTTCTTCAGTTTGTGAACTTTCATATTTTTAATATTGTTCTATATTCTTTGAGAGTTAGCTACTGATCTCTTCTTATATAGGATTGTGATATTTCTCTGGTTATTACTTAGAGCTCTTGATCTCTTTGTATTCATTATATTGTGATAGTTCTTAGAGTGAACTCAAGTTAAATACGTTGTTAATGTTATTGTTATTTTTCAATATTTCTATGTAGCCTGTGAACTACTTTTCCTTTTTAGGGCTGTGTGATATATCTCTTGTTGTTATTTATGTTTTTTGATCTATTGTTATTGTTCTGTTGTTATTTTTCAATATTTCTATGTGGGTTGTGGACTCTTGATCCTGCTTAGGATTGTGATATCTCTCTTGTTGATATTTAACTTTTTTTATCTGTTGTCATTGTTCTGTTGTTATTTTTCAATATTTCTATGTGGGTTGTGGACTCTTGATCCTGCTTAGGATTGTGTAATATCTCCCACTGTTGATATTTAATTTTGTGATCTAGGTGATATTCATTTAGGATTTTAGTTGAGGGAGTTGTATATTTCTTGATTTTCTAGTGGGATGTTGACCTCATAGTACACTGGCGACCAAAATTAGCGGTCCACTAACGGCGGGCGCTGTAATTTCTAAGTTTTTGAAGGTAGAACCTTGAAATTTGCTACAGGCCTGCCTCGAACCTTTGACTCGAGCCTCTGAAAGCGGCAACACCAGGCCATCCCCTCTGGTAACAGCCACCCCTAACGCGCGGCGGGGTGGAAAAACGCCGAAAGAGGGCGTCAGAAAACACCGATAAGGAGGTCCAATGGGGGTAAAACTTCGTTTACCAGTTCAATAGACCCCGGGTGACAAGGTGACATCACAATTTGAACGGTCGTTCAAACCCACCCCCACCCCAGTTACCCCCACCCCCTACGGGGGGTGAATTTTTTTGTCACCAAAAATGAATTGCACGTCATGCAGGAGCCTTCGGGGCACATGCCCGTCTGTTTTTTTCCCCGATAGGACGAACCCTTTGACCGCAACCCCTAAAAAACCAAAAGACATTTTTGAAAATTGAGTTTTTTTTGTCCTTAAATGCATTTCAGAATCGAAAAAGAGGCTAGAAAAGGTGTGCAGGGCCTGTGCCAATACGGCCCAATCGAAAATTTCCATCCGAAAAAAAATTCACCCCCTCGTATGGGGTGGCTACCCTTAACCCCTGCCCTGCCGCCCCCAAAGTGCGGAGGTGAATTTTGGACCCAGCGCCAGATGCGCCTTGTCCAGGGCCATCAGCACACAAAATTTGAAGTCGCTCGTCCGATCCGTTCTCGCGCTACAGCCAAAAAACCTCGAAAATCAAGAAAACCCACCCTTAAAAGTCACCCCCGATACCGCCGAACTGAGTAGGGGTAGCAAATCGTTTCGAGCGGCGCAGGGTGTCCCAAACCTTTGTCTTGAAGGGCCCGGACGGCCAAACCGCTGCGGCCACCGGAAGGTCCTGAAAAAGCCCGTCACCCGGGACTCTGTACCGGGGACCACTGCACCGGGCGGCCGCCGCCGCGCCCGGAGCGCCGGGAGGGCAGGCCACCGGTGAGGCACCAAGCAAACGTCTACTCGGCAGGGACTGGATCGGCCGTGCCGCGCCGCGCCGCTCGGCCGGCTCCTGATCCCGTCCCCGCCGACGAGAGAAGTCAATGTCATCTAGAATCTGACTTTCATTATCATCTCTGTCACAACTCTCCTGTCTTTGGTCATAAAGATCAAACAAAGAGGCAGGGGCATCATCACAGTTATCTGAATAAACAATAAATTAAAAGACAGCGCTCTAAAATTCATAGGAGAATTTTACGCTGATCCTTCTGTTTCTCGAGCGGTTGTGCAAAGAATAGTTGAGTGTACTTCTACTGTGATCACACAAAGTATTTCCATTGCTTTGAAAGTTGTTGACAAACTACGTAAAGAGTCTGCTATATCTGACAATGGTCATTCCTGCTTGTGTGAAACGTTGACAATTATATCTAATCCATTTAAAGGATTAGAAACAGAATTCAAACGCTTTTCTTGTTTAATGGAAAGAGGCGTCTTTCTCAAACCCGAGTCCTTTGTTTGTGGTAGAAAGGGGACTGATAGTGTTACCGGGCAGTTCTTAAGTTTGAAACAGACGTGGCGTAGATTTTTTGAGCTTCCTAATGTTATGTCATCTGTGGAGTCTTACTTAAGCGCTTTGAAAACAGAGAAAGAGAATGGTGTCATAAGTAATTAAAGCAAGTAAAGCAAGGAGAACTTTGGGAATCTAAATGTAGAGATTTTGGGGATAAATTTGTACTTCCTTTATTTATTCATTTTGATGAAGTGGATGTGGGGAATGCTATTGGACCTCACTCCAATATTCACAAATTAGGTGCAATGAATTCCATGTGTCCCTGCTTGCCTCCTGAGTTTGTTTCTCTAATTGAAAATTACTTCTTAGTGTTGTTGTTCCATGCTGCAGATAGATATGCTGACAATCCACTTTTGGAATCCTCTAACAATGAAATCATGTTTAACAAAGTAATTGATGAAGTAAATGATTTACGTTCAAATGGCATTTCAATTACTACTGAAAATAAGAAGTGCCAGCTTTATCTTGATGTTGGACTTATACTTGGTGACAATTTAGGCCTTCATGGAATTCTTGGGTTGGCTGAGTGTTTCACTGCAAACTTTCCATGTCTGTATTGTAAAATGCTTAAACATGATTGTCGGTGCAGTTCTAAAGAAAATTTAAACTTGCTGCGTAACATTGATTGTTCTTGATGTAGCTACCAATGATGTTTCTCAAACTGGTATAAAGGAAGAATGTGTATTTAATAATATTGAATCATTCCATGTAACAACTAACTACGCAGTTGATTTCATGCATGATGTACTGGAGGGAGTTTGTTGTTATGATCTCGTTGAGATATTATACAATTTTGTTTATGTTAAGAATTATTTTTCTATTGGACTGTTAAATGAAATGATTCTTAGTCATTCATATGGTAATGTCAGTAATAAACCGCCGTTAATTGCGGGAAAGGAACTGCAGTCTGGAAATATCAAAATGTCAGCTAATGAAATGTTGGTATTTGTACAACATGTACCTGCACTTGTAGGTAGTTATGTGCCAGTTGATGATGAATACTGGAAATTGTTTTTGTTCTTGTATGAGATTGTTTTGATTTTAATGTCTAGAAAGTTAGAGTTAAAATCGATTCCTTATTTGGATTATCTCATTACTCAACATCATATATTGTACATAGACCTTCTGGGAAATACTTTGAAACCGAAACACCATCACATGTTGCATTATCCACGTATCATTCGGCAGTCAGGTCCGCCAATTCATTATTGGAGCATAGGTTCGAGTCGCAACATAGGGAGGTAAAGAGGTACACAAATATTTGCTTTTCAAGGGTAAACATTTCATTGTCCATCGCTCTTAAGCAGGAACTTGGGCTTGCGTTTCGTTTCTTGTGTAAGAAAGGATTTTCTGAGCGCTTCTCTATGAGTTCTAGATGTGTTGATTATAGAAAGGGAAATATTTTAGATCTGTCCCCCTACGTTCCACCACTTTTCCAATCCAGATGTGTTAGCCCTCGTTTTGTTATGATCAATGGTATCAAGTATCAACCAGGGTCATGTGTTATAACTTCTGTTAATAAATTGGGACTGCCTGTGTTTGGCATCATAGATAAAATTCTTGTGAATAGAGAAAACAATGTTGGTTTTATTTTGTCACAACTTGTCACTGTGGAATATAATCTTCACCTCAGAATGTATATGGTTGAAAAAAGTAATGCTCTTTATTGTGTAAGTTTTAAACAGCTTCCATGGATTATTCCAGTTTTCTTTCATGTTCTGTCTGTGCACACATCTGCAGTATCTCTGTACCACCATGTATAAATAAATGAATTATTTTCAAGCTCCTGTTTTTTAATTACTATTCACGTTTCCCACTACGCAAACACTAATTTGATTTTCTTGGCAACGGTTCAATCGGCTTCGATGGAAATACTAAACATTTGATGGTGTCTGTTAATTTACTAGCACACCTGCCAAATATTGCTTTTTGAAAGGAACAACAATCTTCTTTTTGGACTGCCATTAATGAGCCTTGGATCCGGAATTCAAAAACTATTGATCTTACTCAAGAGTTCTCCTGATGGTGAAAACAAACCATGATTCGTAGGGGCGCCCAACGTATATTTTGTGACCAAGACAACCCCTAATTCAAAGGTGAAACGAAAGTGGAATGGCAGTCGACACCGATCATGTTTTTAGCAGGGAACGGAAGTGATATGACAACAACACCAACTCTGTTTGATGCCAGGTACCAAACGGTGCAACAGAACAGCTTTGGGTGCCACAATGGCAACTTCGGTTTGTTCGTATTTTATCGAACTGTTTGGGCCCCGTAACCAAAGTTCTGATGTTCTTCACCAATCACTTCTCTCAGTGGCGTTCAGCCGGTTTGAACGGTACCGGTCAGATCTCCATAGGTGGTGGAGCCCCTAAAGTCCACAATTACCGTGTCCAGTGCGCCCGAGCCGTCGCGGGCCCCCCTGAGTGCGCGGGTGAACGGACTGGCCGTGCACGCATCAGCATTGTGACACGCGGTGGGCTCGCTCGCTGAGGGCGGACCGCACGCGGACGCTGGGTCATGTCTGTGCGACCCCGCAGAAAAGCTCCCGCATACAGGGTGTCGCAACACGCCCTGCATGTGGGGCGGTGCTAACAGCGGACCAGACGGCGGCAGGCAGGCAGGTGTGAGCAACACGAAAAAAAAATGATTAGTTACGGCAACGAAAAATTAGTTGGCACAACTAATCTGTTCGTTAATTTTGAGACAAGCAAAAAAAATAGTTGACTCACCGGAAATGTGGTTGACACAGGTACTGTTCTGTGTCCTTTGAACTGTAGAACGTTTGTTGTACGAACGAATTCTCGGCCGTAAAGGGAACTGACAATTTTGTTTCTCAGAGCGGATGGTTGTGCTACGTAAATTTTGCTTGTGTACTCGAATTCATTTTCGCTTCGACAGCGCAGGTGTTCGCATAAGTCTTACTCGGCTGATGTACTTCTCCCAGCGAACGGGTCCTACTAGCCGCTGTGTGCTTCCCCGAACTAATTTTCGCGCTCTTTTCACGCATCGGGGCTGTTATGAAAATGTTAGGTTCGCTCTGCTACCGGCACTACGTAGAGGGCTGCGGAAACGCCCAGTGTTGTTCGCCTAGCCGATATAAAATATCGTACCAGCGCAAGATGTTTCGTCTGTGTTTGAGCTGCTGTGAAGTTCGTGCCTTTGCTGTTGCGTCAAGATCATGCCACCCAAACGGAGTGCGCTGCCCGCGTCCGCCTCGTCGTCATCTCCATCAACGTCTTCAACTAAACGGACACGGACTGCATTTCGGCCCCTCCTGAACACCCTACTCGAAGAACCTTCTATTAATCTAAGTGTTGGATCGGTGTGTGCCGTGTCAGTAATTGTGTAGAGGGTAGAGGGTTGCCGCGTTCGATTTGTGTTATCTCCTCCCTGCGTGTCAAATGTGACAACCTTTACCCGTGACTTGGTAGGTTATGTAACGCGCAGTGACGACGAGTGAAGATAGTTAGTCTTTGGTATTGCCAGTGCGACACCTACATATATCATTTATTTGATTTCATCCTTAGACTAGTGACAACAAGAAGTTTTCATTAATATTTGCCCGGGATTTTATTGCTCCGGTCTCATGATTGTCACTTCGCTGTCCGGTGCCGCGGAACAGCACGTGGAGTGTCGAGTTCATGTTTTAACTTAGAATAAACAATAAGGTTATGACATCAGTCATATACTCGGTCGTGGTCCACTCCATTTATTTATTTAGGTTCAAAGCGTCTTCGTGTGCGTTTTGCCCTGTCGTTTTTTTGTGTCTATGTTATTTTGCCTTGCTTGTCATGTGGGCTAGAAGGTTAGGGCGGCCTGATGTCACGTTAAATCTGCAACTCCCTAATACTTTAATTTATTTTGCAGGATCTCCACGACACTCTAAAGGCGACTCCGGATGGGCTCACTGATGGACGAGCTCAGTGCTCGAGTAATATTTTGAGAGTTGACTGGCAGACTAGACAGCAAGTATGTATTTGTCTTCGTGCTGAGAGTGTGGTAAGTCTGAATTGCATATTTCATTCTATATAAGTTGTTTGGTTATGTTCTGAGTTATTTGTTTGACGTTCCAGGAGACTTGGTGTTTGGTTAAGGTGCGAGAGGGTAGAAGAGTGTTTAGTGGGCGCCTTCGCCATAAATTCTACAACGTGAGGAGGCATTTTATTAAAGCAGGGCTGCTCAGCTCGAGGATGAGTTAGTTGAGATTGAAAATTTAGGTACGCGGTAACTAAAATACCTGTAGCATTTAAGTGATGGACACCGGATTATTATTTGATTTGTATGCTCTTTTAGATGATGATGATGTAATGCTATGGCTTTTTAATAACACTGGACCCTACATTGAATTGTCAACAATGTGGGCGGAAGCTGCTGGCAAGCGCAAGCTTCTGAGCAAGACGCTTTCAATATTTGAATATGTGGATAAATTTCCATTCCTATAGCAACAGCAGGAGTGGGAAATGGTGAGTATTTTAATGAGGGTTTCTCATGAAGTAACGGTAATTAGTTAAAAAAGATGGAGGAGAATGAGTAGGAATTTTTACCTCATTATTTTGTTCTGGTTTTCTAGCTCACTTTTGAATGGGAGTCAGCCAACCTTCAAACCAAGGAAGCAGTGAAAACCGAGTGGCCATCCTCCTCAAGTACCTTGAGCACCAAATGAAAAAGGACAGGGAGCTCAAAGAATCCATTGAAAGCTGCAAATCTGATGGTAAGAATAGTGTGGCTTCACTGTTTATTTAGATTTGTGTGTAATGAAATGTGGTGGCCGAGCAGGTCAGAAGTACAGGAGTCATTTTTCACGGTCCTGAAGGTAGGTATTTTTGTTAGTTTAAATTAATTCAGTTGCTGTCTTTATTTCAAGGTACAATTAATTTTCCTGTTTCCGAGAGTGACTGAACTTAGACAAGCAGTGGAGTACAGAAAAGACGCGCTCCTGCGATACAAGCAAACTTTGCAGCCATTTGTAGCCGTGGTCGTTCATAATGAACAAATCGACCAAAATTTAGTAATTGTGGATAATATACAGTGGTGTACAGCTTCTCCACTGCAGGCCTAAGATGTATGCTTTGAAGTGTTTTTGGATGGTCAATTCGCTGCTGAAGCCAGACACAATATTTATATACACATTCGGGCGAGGTGTCAAAAATCTTGCTGATTGAAGTTTCGACTTTTCTCACCGTTTTCCGTCGGTTCAGTGGTGCAACTACGTGCTGTGCGAGAAACGACACTGTCAACCTCCGGAAACATTAATGTCACCTACCCCTGAAGTTGCAGAAGTACCCAAATTAAGAGAGCGTTCCGCTGAATGCGACAAATTCAGGCGAGGCGACACAAATCTTGCGGAGTGAACTTTCGACTTTTCTCGCCGTTTTCCGTCGGTTTAGTGGTGCAACTACGTGCTGTGCGAGAACCGACACTGTCAGCCTCCGGGAACATTTATGTCACCTACCTGTGAAGTTGCAGATGTACCCAAATTAAGACACCGCTCCGATTAGTGCAGCACTTTCAGGCGAGGTGACCAAAATATTGCCATCTGAAATTTCGACTTTTTGCGCCGTTTTCCATCGGTTCAGTTGTCCGACTTCGTGCTGTGCGATACCGACACTGCCAACCTCCTTTTGAACCCTTTTTTTGAACAAAATGGTGATTTTTGCACATCTGTTCGATATTGCCCAATATTTTTGATCCAAGTGTCGATTTCACACAAGTTCAGGTCGCCGATACCGAATTTGCTACACACGACTACGTGCGATCGTTCGTTAGGCCCTTTTGGACGCATTTTTGTTCAATTTCGCTCAATTTTGATCTGGTTTAGTGCCTTTCGTAAACCCGGCAATGCTTGGCATCGTTTCGGCCTGATTTAGCGTCGGTAAGTTCAGAGCTGCCATTAAAATACAAACAAGTGTGTTGTGAAGGTCCTTACGCCGACATTTTGTTTAATTTTGTAAACCCTTTTTGAAAATCTCGGTCCATTTTTTGGACCACGGTGTGATTGGAGTGGTTTCCGACTATTTGAGGGTCGCGTCTTCGCTGCTTTGTCTTCCGCGCGCGTATTCCCGACACCTGCTCTCGCCGCCGCTACGGCCTGGCCTGGCCGGCCGGGGACACGCCCCTCCTTCTCCCCCATCCACCGCGTCTGCGGCGCACGTATTCCCCTCGCGCCGCCGTCTGGCCACCGCTGTGTTGTCGATGCTGCTCACCGACAGGCTCGGACAAGAATTGTTTTGAGTTGTGATTCTGCTGTGGTGCACCGGTTTTCGAGGTAAATTCGTCATCTACATCGTCTGCACTGCTCGCACTGGTGAGTGAAGTTACGCATACCCGTTTTGTGTTTGTGAATGTGTGTGTTGTTGGGTTAGGGAAGGTTAGGCCCCAGCCAAAATCGATCCCAGGTCAGGTTCGGTTCCGGCAACACCAGGGAACCGCGCCAAAGTCGATGAAAGGTTAGGTTAGGTCCAGGGGAATACCAGGGGACCCCGCCAAGTCGATCCCTGGTCGTCCAGGGAAAGGCATTACCTGGTTCCACAATAACTGCATGCCGGCTGAATTGAAAGCATTATTAGTGAGTTATTTGAATTGAATTTGATGTTATTGGGACAATGGATGTTAAGGTTTCGGTCTTTATAAATGCAGAATGAGTGCATTTTCGATTTTGGTTTGTGGTCGTCGGGGCATGGTGTTTGGTTTGATTGTAACTGTTAAAAAACGCGGACAACTTTTAATTGTAAGAATTGGCATGGCAAAATTTAAAAGCATGAGAACCTGTGTCGTTGATAAGCGTTTTCTTGCACGACTGGATGGTTTCGGTGTTCGTGTTCGACAATGGGGAATCCCAAAAAGGTGGTTTTGGCTGCACCGGCTCCTTTAGACGGCGTTCTCTCTGTAAATTGGAACGCATGCTGCATTTGCCAAAAAGAAACAAGGCAGTTGATCTGTTCAGCCAAGAACCCTATTGCATCCAAACGGAATGTGGGCTATACGTCGCTAGGCGCCAGTTTGGATCAGCTTAAGATCTATAATTACAAGCTGCAGTCTGGTTTATCGGTGGAGGCACTTGCTGTAGATGGAGATGATATAACTACTTCTCTGGAAAAAAAAATCTGCGAAGTGGCATGGGGCGTGTGTAGCACCTTTCAGAGCGGACCGATTTGCGAGTCTGCTAGAAGAAGTCCAGATCAGAGAAACATTGAGGTGTTCTAACGAAACAGGTGATGCCTATGCTGACCCTAACAACAACAGTGCACGACACACAAGGTCGAATATGCCACTAGTGAATGCTAAAGCTGATTTGTTTTTTGTGCAAGTTTCCTGGTACCTTGAAAGAACCTCTACATATGTGCGCAACAGAAAAAGTTACTGACAGAATAACAGACTGTGCCAAGAAATTAGGAATCATTAGCAGTGTTATCGGAGGGTTGCTATTGAGGCAAAATATCATGCTAAATGTCTGTCTAGACTTTACAATAAAACAAGAAAAATTTGTTCTAATGGTACGGACTCTCATGTGACTTGCGAAGGCATAGCATTCGCTGACTTGCTGATATACATACAGAGCAAGCTTAGTGAAAACTCTGGATACACCTTTCAAATGGGAGCACTGCATAAGATGTATCACGAGAGAGTGGCTTCCTTATCAGGAGTGTCCGTCGTTGAACTTACTCCACAGAACACAACACGCCTCCGAGAGAAGATTTTGGCTCACTTTTCCTGTATGGAATCCTTTAAATCAGGCCAGGAATATGGGCTTCAGAAAAAGGGGTTCGAACTTTTTGGGTGTGTTACACAGAGAGGACCAAGATGAGGACGCACTTAGTACTCACTTTTTTCTCAAGAGTCAGGCGGTCTATACAGGAACAGCAAGTCAAGTTCAATAGTGCATTTCAAGACGGCTGTGAAGAAATGAGTATCCCTGGTCCTTTGATGGCAGTTGTGAACACACTACTTTACGGATCTCCGGTTCATGAACAGTGTGGAGCATCCAAACCAGCAGTTTCTATTTGCCAATTAATCATGCTAAATTTTCTTGAAAATGTTCCGAAAGGTAATATTAAAACGTAGCTTCTTGACAGAAGGAAATACTCAGATGTACTGGAACCAGAGGATTTATTAGAGCGACACCGATACACAGGACTGATCCGTAGCGCGGACTAGCCAAGACTCTCGCGCGGCGCCAGCGGGCGGGGCGGCGTTGTTAGGCGTTGTTAGTGACAACAGTGCGAGAGTCTTGTAGCGAGGCTAGCGCTAGGCGGCCAGCTGATGTGAGCGGTGGCGGTCCAGTGACCGCCACTAAAAGGCCCTAACCTTACAACTACTCCCTCTTTCTCTTGAAGAGGATGCAAACCACCCCAAAACTAAAACAAGGCTCAAGCAAAGTTGCAAAATAGAAATTGAATCTGGTCCATGGAGACAGAATGACTCCCGGAGAACAAGCCCCAATTGGTAGTCACAGAAAGTTCATAGCACTAGATCTTGAGATGGCTCGACCGAAGGCGACACACAGGAGACGGAACCCTCCTTCTTCAGGGCCGGACCTCCCACTTGAAGTGCCACCTCCAGGACGATAGCACAAAGGAAACGGAACCCTCCTTCTTCAGGGCCGGACCTCCCTCTTGAAGTGCTATCCGTCACAACGATGCGTTGGAGGACCAGAAGTAGGCCCAGGCAGGACCAATCAGGAACGGGCCAGGGAAGGTCCAGGGCAGGAACGGGACAGGAAGGGACAGGAACGGGAGGGATCAGGACCAGGGATGCTGGGACTGAAACAACAACAGGACCGAACAGAAAATGGAACTCACAAGAAGGGAAGCTGAAAAAGAGGGTGTTAGCTGTTACCACAACCGGAGTAGTCAACACGCAGGCCTAGGCTAGACGAGGACTACGTCACCAAGGCATACAGCTGAGCTGCAACCAATCTGACAGTGGAATTAGACACTTTATCTGCACCTCTTTTGAAACAATACTCTCCTTGAAAGGTTTCGCAAGGTCAGGAGCAGGACAGGCAACTGGCGAACGAAGAATTAGCTTGCGCTTCTCCTCCCTCGCAACCCAAAGAGGACAAAAGGAAGGGACAGGAACAGGATGCAGGAGCAGGAGAACTTGAAACAAACAAATTTATTACCTATACATGGTGAACAAAGACCATTAGAATAAAACGAAAAGTGTACTTGAACACTAAAATATAAACTGAAAACCGGAAAACCGGCAATAAGAACATTATAACACTAAGCCACTACACTATAACACTAATTCCACTGCGGCCAAACCGGCATTACACCCTGCAAGCCATAAGGCGCTTGCATTACTGGAGTTGGATACCCCATCTGCTGTTGCTGCCTATATTGCCTGTACTGGTTATTTTGACGGTACTGCAAGAGCTGTTCTAGTTGTATCACTTGACATTTGTAGCTCTCGATCACTTCTTCCTGCAACTTGATCTGTTGCCGCAGCTCTTTCACCAGCGCAGAGTCCTGAGTTGGGGGCTGCAGAGCCCTCTGCTGTCGAGGCTGCATAGGCTGCTGTCGCCGTTGCTTCTGCTGCTGCTTCTGCTGCTGCTTCTGCTGTTGCTTCTGCTGCGGACGCTGCTGCGTACGCTGCTGCTGACGTTGCTGCGGGCGCTGCTGCGGGCGCTGCTGCGGGCGCTGCTGCGGACGCTGCTGCGGACGCTGTTGCGGACGCGGCTGCGCCGGCTGCGGGCGTTGCTTTGCCACCTTGGGTGGCGGTGCATCGCAGGACCGCGAGCGAGAGCGGCCCCTCCTGGCCTGCTCCTCACCCCTGGGCCGGCACGTAGCTTCTGGCACTGGCACCTGCACGTCCACGCGTTCATCCAGAGCCATCGCCTCCAGATCAGACGCCAAAGAGTCTCGGCGTTCGCGTGTGCGACGGCCTACTCTGCCAGGGGAGAGTGACTGGGACCTTGTCGCCACTGTGAGCAGGGTGAAAGTCAATTTGAATGAAAGGACAGCCATTGGCCATTTTGGTCCACGAGCTGAGACCCAACAGCAGCCAAGCGATCAACATGCACGATGAGACGCTTTGGAGGCTGGAGTCTAGATCTGTTAGGTGACACCACGAGCGGGCGGACTTCCTCAATGCGTGCAATGCAATCATTGAGCAAATCCAAGATGACAAAGGGACCCTCCCACTCCCAGGCGGCATACGACTTGGTTGTCTTACCCAACCTGCGACGACGGTTGTACAACAAAACCGTGTCAACAGGTTTGAAGTAAGTCAAAGTAGAGTATTTGTCATAGTGCGTCTTCATTCGTATAGCCGCCGAGTGGGTATTTGACTGTACTAGCCGGTGGATTTTATCCAACCGCTCCCTATGTTGCGCCGGATATCTTTGCAGACCATCCGCGCCGGGAAATCCTGTGGGAGGGATGCCATGGACCACATCCTGTGGAACACGCATCTGTCTTCCAAACAGAATTTCATAGGGAGAGAACCCTGTCACAGTGCTAACAGCTGCCCTATAAGCATGCAAAACATGGGGTATCAAGTCCGGCCAGTTCTCGGGTTGTTCTCCTGCCAATACAGCGATCTGGCGAGCGAGACTACGGATGTAGTTCTCAACCTTGCCATTGCTGGACGGTTTACCACCAGAAATACGGCCTTTGTGGACTTTGTAGATGGCAAGAACATCCTTAAAGAGATGAGACTCAAAGGTGGTACCCTGGTCAGACACAATCGAGTAAGGTGCTCCCAGCCTACTGAATACTTGTGTAACTAACGCTTGGGCCACCTCTGGAGCCTGTATCGTTCTTAAAGGGATGGCCTCAGGCCAAGAGCTGAAACCTTCTACGATGACCATTACATGCCGATAACCATCAGGTCGCGACGGTTGCAAAGGCCCTAAGAAGTCAACATGATACCGCCCAAAGAGCATGCCTTCACGAAAGACTTTCATTTGAGCACGTGTTCTGCGAGCCGGTCCTTTGACCTGGGCACAACGCAAACACGATGAGACACAATCCTGGACAGTTGTAAACATGCCAGGCCAGTAATAGCGGCCCCTAAGCAGATCATAGCACTTGGAGACACCAAAGTGCGATCCAGAACTAGGTCCAGTGTGATAATTAACCACCAAGTTCTTTATTCTGTCAGAGGGAACCACTAATTGCCAAACAATTAGGGAAGGGTCTCCTGAAGGATGTTCAAAACGCCGCTTAAAAACCCCATTTATTATCTGTAAGGAGTTGAACTGCATCCACAGACTCCTTGTGAAAGAACCTCGGCCCACAATCTGGTCAAATTGCGGCCGTCGGCCAGCCTTCACAGCCAAATAAATGGGTCTTATATCAGGATCATTTTCCTGATCAGCGGACAGTTTTGCATCTTTCCAATCTTGAGCACCATCAAGGGTGATGCTTTTCACAAGAAACTGATAGCTGTCCTCCATGTGGTCATCCTCCTCTTCCATGCGCTTGCACTTGGAGCAGAGAGGATCGCACGGACGCTCAGGACGCCTTGACAGTGCGTCAGCATTGGTTAAAACGTAGCTTCTGGACAGAAGGAAATACTCAGATGTACTGGAACCAGAGGATTTATTAGAGCGACACCGATACACAGGACTGATCCGTAGCGCGGACTAGCCAAGACTCTCGCGCGGCGCCAGCGGGCGGGGCGGCGTTGTTAGGTCTTGTTAGTGACAACAGTGCGAGAGCCTTGCAGCGAGGCTAGCGCTAGGCGGCCAGCTGATGTGAGCGGTGGCGGGCCAGCGACCGCTACTAAGAGGCCCTAACCTTACAATATTGTAAGACACAGGAAACTAAGAGAAACGGCTCTTCCTCTGTACATGGCTCTTTCTTGCTATGGAAACAGCAGAGACAGGCAAACTATTGACCGTTTGCACAGCAAAGGATTACGTGTTTCTTCAAACCGTGTCACTGAGATTACTGGCCAGCTTTGTACATTAGTGGTCGAAAGAGCCAAGGAAAAGAATGGTTTGTGCCCATCAAATCTGAAGCATGGCTTTTTCACTGTCACAGCTGTTGACAATGTTGACATAAAATCGTCAAGTAAAAGTGAGTGCACGGGCATTTCTGTCTTTCAAATGCCCGACTCTGCTGAGCAAGGTGATCTCCAACAATTTGCAACAATGTACAACTCTGTCGAGTCCAAAGTGAACCGCTCAGTTCCTGTACTGCCTGAGTTTTACAGTGCAGTGTCTGAGAGTATATGGCTGAAACAGAGACCAGATTTACCCCAGGTATCCAAGGTCACATTGGATCACCTGATTCCAGGTATATAAAATCCGTACTTCCTTACTTTTGTATTGTAATGTGTGCTGCTTCATTTCAAACGGTTTATTTCTTTACAGATTCCATGAATGATACTTGGCAAAGTGAAAGCAGTGGCTCTGTAACATAAATGATGTTCTTGATAGACCTACTGATGCGGCTTGTGTGGACATATCCTGGTCAGCGTTTCACGCGAGCAAGGATACAAAGAGATTTTATCCCGCTATCAATGCCCTTCTACCACTTTTTCATGAAAAGTCTACTGACCCATTAATGATAAAGCATTCAATGGACATTTCAAAGAACGTAACGTCTTACTTAAATCCTGGACAAACTTCTGTTATTTGTGGAGATCAACCTATCTTCACGCTAATGAAAACGGTTCAGTGGAATTGGCCATAAGAGTACGGAGGAGACAAGTTTGTGATAATGTTTGGACCTTTGCACATTGAACAAGCCTTTCTTAAAGTGCTGGGTCAGTTACTGGAAAGTAGTGGGTGGACTGCAATTATAGCACACTCTGAAGTCTCAACTGTTAGATCTGCTGAGGCCTTTGGCCAGGTAATATACGGTGGTTCTATTTGTGCAATTTGAGTTACGTCTGCTGTGCAGCATGTTTTGTTTTTATTTTTTAGTTAACTCACATTACTAAATCATGGAACGCCCACGTCAAAATAGCCGCAGTACTATACTCACTGCTTAATGATGCCTATGAACAATCTGATCCCGACCAAGAATGGTGGAATGGGTTAAAGAGAAGGCCCAAGCATGTCCAACATTGAAATATTGGCTAGCGGTTCTGGACATGGAAATTCTGTTGCTGCAGTTCCTGGGTTCCGTCCGGCGGGGTGATTTCAGTGTATGAAAAACATTCCCTGAAGAATATGATTTCTTACTTTTTCTTTTTCAATCACCCAAATTAGTCGTGGTGGTTGCCTGTTCATCTATATGACATAGAAAAACTCCCTGGAACAGCTCCGGATGTGCATGAAAATTTGGAGTCAGGTATGTTAAATAGATCCGAATTAGTTTATGTGTTATGATAGCGTTCTCATGTTATGTGTTTGTTACAGGCAAGTTTGTGGTCAACAAGACGGGCAACCCCCATTCTTGTATTGGTATAGACCATGCTCACGAACAAAACAACTGCGTAATTAAGGAGAAAGGCGGGGTGATCGGTCTTACCAGTTCAACTCCTGACCCATCCTCTGGAGCATAGGAGGTCCTGAACTGAGGCGGCTTTTAGAGGGGTTCGAAGGCAATTTGGGCGGCTTCGAGGTGCATCACGAGCAAACCCCGAGTTTCCAAAAGGCCTTTCTCCGGGACAGTATTGCCATTAGAGAGATTTTTTTGCATTTTGAGAACCCTTTCACAAACTTTTTAAAAGAACTGAATAGCCTGGACACAAGGGCCAGTCCTCTTGCAGTCCAGAATCTTCATGCAATGGGTGCGAGAGGCATATCGAAATATGAAGACATTGTGAAAAACAGGTTTGAAAGTAAAAATAAATCTATCCTTGACACAATCACGCGAGAGGAAAGCAGAATTTTCTCCTTGCCGATGAAGGCTAGTGGAAAAACGTCATTGGTGGCGTCATTGAAAGACGTTTTCTTATGGTCTCGGTTGTTTATTGTTGTTACTGCAGGAGACATGAACTTGGCAGAAATTTTTAAGCATGGGAATCAGCAATGTCATCCTGCCTTGTCCGTAAATGGCAATTTACGTCCTGGAGTTAAGTCCCAGCTGCTTCAAATTTTAGAAAATCTAATACCAAATGAAATGCGCAAAGAAACTAAAACATATTTTCTCACATAGAAACAAAAATTCATCGTCTTAATTTCAATTTTTGTTTCGTTTCAGGGGCAATTCTTGTCCTCAGCCATGCGATGGCATTGTCATTGATGGCGCAGCCCTAGTCCATGAATTGAAGCCTGCTTCGTCAGTGAAAAACATGTCGGACTATTTCCTAATTCGAGTGCAGCCTCATCTTAAATCACTTGCTGCCAAGTTGAAGGCTAGACGCATCGACGTCGCCTCGGACTTATATTTTAAAGAGAGTATCAAGAAAGCACGGGATAGCCGTGCTCAATGCTTGCGCCAACAGGACTTGCCTCGGAAAGGTATGGTTTCTTCTTAGGCAGGGAGCTAAGCGTCGTCTGTGTCCTGTACACGTCATTGCTGAACAGCTGGGTGAGTATTTTGTTGAGCCTCTTAATTTCTGTCTCTTTTTTCTATATTTCATTTCAACATTTAACCCATTTATTTAACAATCCGGCCGTGACAAAGCGGAGGCATTGCGCGGCTTTCATGCGTTCCCTGGGTGCGACTCGGTGTCTTTCGCGACCCGTGGAAAGAGGACAGCATGGTCTGCATGGGGCATGGATGAGAACGTTACGAAAGCGCTAAAGTTGGTCAGCACACCCATCTCTCTTGAGGAGGTAGAAACCACCTTCCTACACTTGAAAAGTATGCAATTGCCATGTGCACCAACGATGCAAGCCTTCAAACAGTGAATGAGGGTCGACAAATTTTGTTCTGCGGAGGGGATCGTCCACTGACATCGTTGCTGGCCACAAAGAGCGCGCTCACCGAGCACATCAAGAGGGCTGTGTACCAGGCTACGCATTTCTGGGGAAAAGCGGACCAATTGAACCAGAGCCTCACGTCACCTCAACACTGGGGGTGGCAATAAGGATAAGATAAGCAAGATGGCACGGCGATACTTCACAAAACAAAGCTTGTGGCCAACAACGTCAAGGCGCTGCACAGCGGGCGCAGAATCAGCGCGCAGTTTAAGGACATCATTAACGTCTCCGAAGCGCCGAACTCAAGATCGTCACCTTCTCAGTAACTCGTCGACATCAATTGACTTTTCCAAAATTCATTTTGCTAAAGTTACATTATTGTCCGTTTTGTCCGCAGTTGTCGTTTGAATTTCATGTTGTTGCAAATTTAGTCCACTCGGTACACTTGAAATATCACAAAAACGTTTCAAATTGATAGAAGCATGAAACTTTGTGGTTATTCCCAGGAGCATTTTAAGAAAATTGCCCGCAGCTCATTGGTCGAGATATTGAACACTCCTATATTCACGTGTGAAATGACGCATATTTCAGACCCCTGTCGGTCCCGGTTCTAAGGAAAATGCGTAAAACCGGATGAATTTTTATTTGTGGTTGGTCGGTAGACATCGACAGTTAGCCAATGACCTCTCTGGTCCAATTTGGACAAGCCAGAGGACTAAATGTTGAACACGTTGAACGCACAATGTGAAAAATCAATCACTCTTGACTTTGACGGCGTTTATCTATTAGTCGGTCGTGTCAAACCCCTCTCTGATGACGCGAGACCGTTGGGCGAGCACGGTTGAACACCCAAGGTGCTCAAATAACACATTGAACAGCTGAACAGGAAATGGTCGCAGTTCTTCTATTAAAATGTCATTTATAGTTGAAACGCGCACGCCGATTGCAAATCCAGCGCCAGATTAATGGAAACAGGGTGCGTTTAACTCCCTGGTATTACATAGCGTTCAAAATTTCAACACATTGAACGGGTGACCAAACAATTATCACCGAATGTCGACTACACGTTTTACTCGTATAATCCGGCCACGCTGAGAACGAATCTGGGGTCTTAATTGACTCTTTCAGGACATGTTTCTAATATCCTATCTAAATAGTAATTTCGTAATCTAAATAGTAATTTCGTGATATTTCGGAAACGCTCATAGACGCATAACTTATCAGAACCGTTCCTCTGGCACTAGTTCTACGCTTTCAACATTATCTGCATCATTGTTAAACTAAAATCCTGGCTGTAAATGAAATCAATCTATCAATCAGTCATCAACTTTAGCACTTTTATTTACATTATTGCGATGCTTCTGATAGTTGAATGGTTACCTTTTCTTGTGGCACTTGGTACGACAGACGGTGCAGCTAGGGCAGTATGGTTGTGCAATATTTCTACACACTAAATGGCATGGGATTTTTTTTGTCCCAATTTAAATGTAACATACATGGTACAATTTTGTAACATGGCACTGGTCACAATCCCGAATTATGGGACAAACTGATGGGACTCCAGATAACTGTGGATGTATATAAGACATGGAATTGTCAGCGAACATCGGATGACTAAAGAACGGCCGGGAAGAATGCCTGCGAACCCGGGGATAGGCCAGCCCGCATGGCACGCGTGCATGTAGAAGTACAGATTGCGTACCCGCTAGGCACCAAGATTGGCCAGAACATGAGAACAGCAGGGAAGGTGCGCGCTCACGAGGAGGGAAGAAGCCTTACTAAATGTTGATATTATTTTACTGCCTAAGTAAGATAACCATTTAAGCAACAAGGGGCGGCAGCGCGGACGCTAGTGAATGTGAGGAATTGATTGGTGACAATCAAATCCAGTTTTCATGTCGTCTTCCCATCGAACATTTAAAAACCACCGCTTTGAGGCGCGAAGCAGAAGAAAACAACGTTGCCAGGTCTCCGTCTAGGATTGGACTGGCTACCTAACGGCCCTGGCGGCGGCCCAAACCGAGCCCCCCACCGCCCCATAAAAAAGTTAAAAATTAAAATGCATTGAAAATAAGTCCGAGTCCTGTCCGCTTTTTCCGAAACGTGTCGGGACGGGAGAAAAAACGGATAACTGAGGGCACAGGAGGCTTCTCAAAGAACACTTTCCAACAACATTTCCATTTGTGCAATAAAGGAGTCGAGTGCCTACCCCCCACCAAGAAGTGGTCACATTTCACTCAGTTAGTCGGGCAGCTGTCATGTTTGAATTTATTTCTCCAAGACTGTTCAAGCTTTTATCAAATTATTGTGCTATGTTCAAGGGTAGGTAACTTCTGGACCGGATTAATTGACTGGCACCCCCCTCCATGTGTCCAATTGCTCTCCAACCCCCTACTAGTGTTAAACTCTGCGCATATCCTTTGGAAAGGGCCCCAGTCCGGCCCTCGCACCCGGCGGCGATTCATGTATTCCCGCAATTCCAAAACCTGTCCCCGTCGCTCGGCCGCGCGTGCACCCCCCCCCTCCCCCCTCCCACCCCTAGCCTCGTCGGAGATGTTGACGTTCCGGGATGTCTGCTGTATTTTTAAGTTTATGTCTAAGATTCTCACTTTTTCCGTCGTATTCCATTTGATTTGAGTGAGAAAATGTATTGCCATGTTACCTAGACTACTTTGCCGCTACAGTTTCGATTTTGTGTTGTTTTTTGCGATGAAACGGAGTGAAACACGTGTTTCAGGGCAAACGCTCGTTCCATCACTGTAAGCTTTGGTATTTTATCAAAACTGGAACTTTACTGAGTGGCGAAAAGATCGTGAGATGTATTTTTTGGCTTTTTTAACCCGTCACGCGGTACGAAACGATCAGTGATTTGCTGTCGGTGCGATACTGGTCACGGTTTGTGTACTCGTTTGTTTGTTTTGGTTTGTTTGGGTTTGTGCTCTTATTTCATAACCACGCAAGTAAATAGAAGTAGCCCCACTCAGCCCTGTGTTGGCAAAATAGACCACCTGTTGCCTTACTTGCTGCCCTTGGCTAATGTTATGTTATGTAAAATTGAAATTTATTTCATTTATTTACTTTATTTTGTGTTGTTTTAGGACGTATTCCTTTGAATAAGTGATCCAGATTTGTTTTTGGATGAAGGCGACAAGTGCTTCGAGTGGTGTAGTTGTTCAACCACCACGGGATCGCGCGAAGGGGTATTCACTCTGGATTTTGGTGTACGTAATACGGTATTACGGAGTATTACGTGTATTACGTGGTATTACGTGTATTACGGGGTATTACGCGGTATTACGCCTAGTATTACGCGGCATTACGCAAGTATTAGATGTCATCATGCGGCGCCTGATGAGTAGGCAACCCAACGAACGCGGGCAGTACCCCTCCCCTAAAGCAACGAGCGCGCGGGGTATTGCCGAATTCGGATGGGCGTTGCGATGGAAGTGGGGTGCGGAGAGTAGAAGTGCTCGGGTTAGCGATGGGCAATGTTCGGCGAAAAGGTGAACACTTTCGTCATTTATGAAGATGATGCATGCAGGTTAGTTTACAATCGCAACATCGTGAGCATGGATCAAAAATAATAATATTTTCTTGGATGATTATAGAACCGATAGTTGTCAAATTGGGTGTGAAACACAAAATTTTAGAACATGTCTAATTTGTTGACATTTTTAGAGGTTAGACTACTGTGCACACAATATTAGAGTTCCTTTCTCAAGGTGATATTGGGACCACTTATTCAAATTAAAAAAAGGTCGCACTTGTTTACTTTCTTCATGTCTGGCAGACTTACGTTTCCAAATCCTTATTCCAATTCTAAGGCGAGTAGAAGATGTATGCACACATCCGAGCCAAACTAATTCTGTTTTCTCAAACTGGTTTCAGTTTGCTTGTTATCTGTCTGGGCTGTTATGTGACTGTTGTTGGAAGAATTTGTGTTTCTGCATTACTGCTTATTTCTTCGATTTTTTTAGGTGTTTCTTCCCCTTCCAATGAAGAGCAATGGATTACACTACAGTTTCACAAAGAATTGCAAAGTTTTGCAACGAAAGGGAACAATGCGCTTACAGTCTAAACATGAAAAAGGTGGTAAGGCACTTTGGCCAAACTTTTTTATTCCTTCTCAAGTTATTCAATTCTAATAGCCTGCTCCTGCCCGTTGTTTATGTAAGAATTATAAGTTCAGTAGATAATATTTTTTAGTAAGTGTGTAGTTTCTATGGCACATAATTGATTTGCTCTAACTTTTGATGGCAAAACATTGCTTTGTCTTCCTTTCTCTTTTTCTTGCAAAGCAAAATGATATGAAATCTCAGGTCACACATAATCTGTGAAACAGAGCACCACTTTAGATTTTGTTCTAGTTTGAGCTTTGAGCGAGAATCTAGGTTGACGGAAGTACTTTCTAATGGTGACTGCTTAATTGACTCTTTGTTTGCACAACAATTTTATGTATTCCGTATTGAATGAGTAAATAAAATGTAGGACAAGTATGACATGATAGACTGTGTCTGTAGCATTAGTGAGAGCAAGCACATTTGAAAATGATGAGATATACTCATTAAAAATGCATGCTAAAATGTTATTGCTTTGTTTCATGTCAGTATAGTGATAGAACATCCTTTTCTTTTGTAGTTTTGACTAGCCATTTCTTAATAATTCAGGAAGAATCTAGGGAAGGTGGAAGAAGGAAAGCTCAACATCGATTATCCATCTAGATCCTGGTACACCACATTAATCAGTAAGTTTGTTTGCAGGTTGAAATATCAACTTCTGTGTAAAGCTGAAATTTATTGATTTCTGGTACTGCATTCCAATAAAGCAAAAATTTTCTCTAATTGTGAAAATTTTAACAATTCAACTAACTATTGTAATACCAATTTTATTCCTTTTCAAGTGGAATATGAGCATCTCAGAGTGAGACTGCTATGAGTACTGGAACCAGAGGTAAAGGAAGAACCATTTTAGTATTATAAAACTGAGAACACCAAATAATTCTGGCAACTCCGATGTTTTGGGCATTAATTTCTGAGTGGGAAATGTATGCTGTATACATAGATTTTTTTTGTAGGTTGTTAAAGTGGACCACATGATATTACTAAATTGTTCTAATGGTTTCAATTCACGGGAGGTTGGCTACTAGTTCTCAGGGTTTTGAACCATATTGAACACTAAACTTATGTCAGGCGATTCCTACGCCTAGTCCAAAGAGTCTTTAAATGGTGGGGTTCTTCTGATATTATGTAGTGTGGAAAAGGTAAGTCATCTGAAAGTTTTTTTTGTTTCTTTTTCATTTTAACTTTTTGTGCTACTTAACTGTTCTTTTTCTTTGTCTCAGGAGAGAGGCATGTATCAGTGATGTCCCAGCAGCAAAATAAGACAACGGAAAGCAAACCCCGTCAGCTGAGTCGGTACATGAATTGTTATGATAGGCATTTGTGCAGCTCTCACTTCATTCTTGAACTTATGAATGTTAACCTGTATCTTTGTTTGGGCTTGAGCATAACATAACATTTATTACATAGTGACAATGCTACATGAATGAGTATGTTGTCTATTGGTCTTTACCTTCTGCATGGTTCACTCTGTTTCACTCGTTACTTCCTTGATTTGTGTGATTTGTGTTTTTATCCACCCCCCAAAAAATCACTGAACAATTTACCTATGCAATTTTCTTTAGTTTAACCCTCTTTATCTTAAACAATTCATGAGACAATGCCTGATCTGACAGCTTTGTCACACTGATTAGTCATGTTTCAAATTTCTCCGCTTTAGCCACATAAAGAAAGGCATAGGAGTAACTTTAGTTCCATTACCGGCAAGGAATAAAGCAAGATTTCATCGAGCCTTGCAAACGTTCATTATTATATTTGTCAAAGGGACCAAAATACTTCCTTGACTAGGCAACTTTATCACTAAAAACTAGGACTGGACTAATAGAACAAAACTGAAGTGAGAAATGCAGAGTATTTTATTCTTCAACATGTTACATACAATCTGTTCTGTTACAGAGCCATAAGCTGCCTCAACTCTTTGTAATCGATCAGCACTGATCTTAGTGTCACCACTCCGCATCAACCAACAAAGAGAGCTTTTCCTGATTACGGCATGATTTTCATTCCAATCCAACACTTCTACGTAGGGGCACATTGTCTTGGTTGTACGTCTTCAGTCCAAGACAACCTGTTGAAACCATGCGCAGATTTTCTATCACATCAGGGATCTCATTAACAACGTCACTTTCACCACATTCATTATCCATGTCAGATTCCAATTCCATTTCCATGCATGCCATGTCAATGTCATCGTCTTCACCAACCCATCCCTGGTCTCCATTTCAGCTGCGGAAATGGGCTGAATAGCACAATGGGGTGATGATTTCTTGACTAGTCCAACACAAATAGCAAGTGTTTTGGCCATCTTCAAAGCAGTTAAAACAGTACTTTCAATTTCATAATCCTCAGGCAATGAAACTAGAACACGAGTTTTACTTGCAGATTTAGCCAGATGTTTGTGGTGCCGAGGGAAGATAATTTTGTCCTCCAGATTCAGGTAGCACGATGAGAAGGTATCAAATCCATTTCGAATGTTTTGCATTTTTAAAATTGAAAACACAACTTTAGAGGAACGCAGCGTTCGAAAAGTCTTCTCTGCCGGCTATCACACTTGTCTGGTAAAAACAGATTATGTGATTCACTTTCTCTGAATTTGACAACAGACTGAATTTAAGAATGTGCATTCAATTCAATGCCTATATAACTGTTTCTTGTCACCAAATTGTTATCGAGGTTATAGCTCTCTGCTTGGATGACCCACTTTTGCCACATCCGAAGGAAAAAAAACCCACATCCACAACATTTCAATGCGTTGCAGAGGCGAGAGCTCAGGGAGCATGAACGAGTCGACGACCTCTAGCATCACGGCAAGATATACTATAGATCCTCCACTGCCTTGGACTTTAGATTGCAGAAGTCCACTCACCTTTTTGTCACTCAATCTTCGCATTGCATTAAAGTTCATCTTATCCCTCGGGTTGATGTCCGAGTGACAAAGAGTATGCTGTCCTTTTAGTTTGTGTTTATCAATGAGTTCAACCAACCTCTTGATGCAACAAACTTTTTACCCATTGGTAAAACAACTGATGGAATTAATAATTTAGACTCCAATTTGTTCCCAATGTGTGTCGGGTCCTGCACACAGAAGAAAGATGTGTTTTTCAGCTTTGTACCACTGCCAAGAATGATTAGGAGACGCCTTGATTCTTTGAAAAATCATGCACTTCAATACTCGCCAGTCACCATCAGCACCAACACTACACACTTCAATGTTTTCCTGTGTTATCTCCCTTAAGGCCATCCGTTATGAAATATGACTGCGAGCTAGAACGGTGAAATTTGGTATACCTAGAGATTCCGCTCCAAATAGTCGTCCTGTAAAACCGCAAATCGCTAAACCAATTTTGAACCGAGATACGGTGGTCCAAAGTGGCCCAATTACAGCTATAAAGGGCTATTTTCTGTGACGTGTTGGGATTAAACTATTGGTCGCAGGGGAAAACCGATGGCACTAAGGTGTGGGGAAAGGCGTAACAAAGGGGCCCAAATTCCGGGATCAGTACGGAAATGTATGATTTGGCCGTTCAAAGTTTGGCCTTTTGAAGGGCAAATGCCGAGAACTCTTATGCCCTCTGCTAATTGTCCGATCCATTTCTGAGCCGACGTAATCCCTAAGTCAGCCTTTCCCCAACACGTAGGTACCAACGGTTTTCCTGTGCGACCCATAGTTTAGGCCCCACTGGTCACAGAAATATAGGCTGTTTGAGGCGCGTTTTGCCTCTTTTGAATCTGCCGGGCTCGGAAAGCCACGCTGCAAAGTGGCGCGGCGGTGGCTGTAGGAACTACGTGCACGCTGGGTGTGGGTGTGATGGGCTGCGGAGGCTGGCCTTTACAACTGTGTACACAACGACGCAAGGACAAAGAAAGCAATAACCGTGACGCTCCGGTCTGTGCCTGCCGGGCCGGGCGGGCCGGGCGGGCCAGCCCATGCGGACTGCGGGCTCTCGCCTTCCTTCCCGGCTGCCGGGCCCCCGCTGCTGCTCGGGCCGAGTCAGCCGCCGGCACTTGCCGCTCCTCTGGGTGTCCCTGCCGGGCCCCGGGCCCTGGTCTCCGCTGTCCGGTGCAGTGGAATTAGCCAAACGGATCGTGCCAACATGTGCCGAAACATACGCGAACCGACCAAATTTACGTTGTACTCAAGCCGTCAGGCTGGTCGCGAAGACCCCCCCCCCACCTCTCTCTCTCTCTCTCTCTCGCTCCCGCTGCGGTTTCCAACGAAAGTCATAGTCTCAGACGGAGCACGGATTAGCGACCCTGTGGCCGGTGCCGCTCGGCCCGGCATCGAGTCGCATGTGCCGTTCATTACCTGCCCTAATCCCATCAAGGAGCCGGCCGATGGGTGACTCTGGGTGACAAGCAGTGCCGGGCTAAGTGCGAGAGAGATGGCTGGTACGGGGCCCCCGACCGAGCTTCTCTCTTGCACTGCTGCAGTCAGATGAGACGGTCCATATACATCTCGTATCTCGTACATTGACCGGTACTGGTGACAACGTGCGTGAAGGGCTCGTCCTGTCTTTATCGGACGCACGCTCCGTGCCCGAGTTGGAGGGATAGAGTGATAGCGGGCGAGCGAGAAGTGGAGAGAGACAGAATGACAAAGAGGGAGAGAGAGGGTGAGGGAGAAAGGCTGAGAGAGACAGAGAGAGAATATGCGACAGAGAGGTCTACAGCGACATGCAGGTGAGGCCCAAAGGAAGGAATGGGTTACAGGGGCGGACTGATTGCAGACCCACCATGTGTCGTGACCTCCTCTTTTCGCGTTTCGCGCGAAAAATATATGTCAAACGCACGTATCGGGGAGGGGGCAGCGAGAGACTTACTGTATGAATCTTTGGGGTACCGATGTTTATATTAGAAACATAACGAAAATATAATTGAACATACCAAGACTCTGTCCTTTCTGATTGCATAAACATTACCGACACGACAGTCCCGACCAGTACCCACAACCACCAACATTCGAACGGGTAGGGCTACAGACGTCTGCTTACCACCGATTTGTTTGTCGAAACGTGCCCTAGGTATTGATCTTATTATTGAACACACTTGAACGCGTGGTAAAATATTTAAAAAATAGATTAGCGTGCTGATGAAAGGAGAACAATACCGTGCCGAATGTGCGTGCCCGGAGACCCGGCAGAGCCACGCGGGGGGCTCCTTGTTGACACTGCTTCAATGGGGATCCGCATAATTACTTTATGGTCTGCCCGTCCCAAAGAAGGGAGGGGCGAGGAGGGAAGGCGGGGGAGGGCAGCGGGCCACAGTCACTGACCGGCGGCAGCGTGAAACTATAGTCTGATCAGTCTGGGAAGAACGCTGGTGTTGCTGCGGTAGCAGTGCGTTTTGGGGGGAGGTGGGGGAGGGGGCTCCTGCCTGCTCCGGCCGGGCCCGTCTGAGTCAACAAAAGGCACTCCTCACGCTTTAATGAGGGTACTGGAGGCCTTTAAATTCTCGATTGCGAATCCATTTTTGCGTGAACTATATTAAAAACGACGATTGCAGTTACATTTAACACAAAATTCCAAGCTCAGTCATATAAAATTCGACCGAAAGACTTGCATTTGAGCCGTACTCATAGACTCGTTTAAATAATTTTGAAACCACGTTTTTAGCTCTGTAGACTGTAATTCAAAAGATATTTGCTTGAAATTTGGATGACTTATTCCTCGTGTGCTTCCGAACATGTTGGCGTTTGAACGACAGCAATATTCCAAGACGTTCAGAAATTTCCCCTGTCTCTTTCACACCTTCACTACCCCAGGTCACTGCTCCACAGCACGGGCCAGATGTGACAGGGTCCCCAGGCCCACAGACCTACCCAGCCCCCAACCCCCAGTCCTCAGTGTTGCTGCAGTTGCTGAGGTGGCGGAACCGTGGAAGCTCCGAGGTCCAGCGTTCTTCCCAGACTGATCAGACTATAGGTGCGGTACTTGGCATGGAATGCTCACGCAGATACGTGGTTATGTTACCAAAATTCAGGAGGACAGTGGCGAGATCCTACGGAAAGTGGCTGAACAAAAACTGTCAGAGGGTATTCCTAAAGCTACTTTTGTAGATACACATTACAAGTGACTATAGCCGTGCCAGAAAATGGCAGCGACTCGGACCACCTTAATGTCTACTGCCATCTCCTGTTGACATCAATAGCACTGTACTTATTGTTAGCGCCAATTATGGCAACCACAAACAAAGGGGAATTTTCAACAGGAGGCTGGGCAATGATGCAGTGAGCATTACGGCTTACCTCATTATCTAAAAAACAAAAAGAACCACAAAATTGAGTACTTTCAGGATACAATAGAAATTTTCATTCACATGGAAATATCTTGAATGTCAAGCTGAGAGTACTAGTAGTTGTAAATTATTCTAAATACAATGAGCTTTCCATCCCATTAACCAATGTCATAATATGTTTAATGTGGTATTCAAACACAGAAGTAAAAATTTTGTACAAGAATAAACTATGAACTAACAGTTAAGCCCTCTGTTATGAAAAACTGTGACATAACAGATGGTTAATTTACTATTACTTGAAAAATATTTGGCAATGGTTTTGGCAGATGTAGCTGGAAATGCATCAGCAACAGGCAATCCATTCACATCCCACTATTTGGTTTTTGGCTGCATAATATTGAATTCTTGGCGCCTCAACAGTTGAGTTTTCACATAGGTGGACTTTCATTGGGTTATTTCTTTGTTGCAAAAAAATCTTAAATTCTTTGATTTGGAACTTTCCTTCTGTTAGGGTTTCGTGTTTATAAATCATTCTCCTGATTGCGGATACTGATAGAAATTGGCGGCAAAAATTTAATGCAGCTGGAGATTTCCAGCATGAAAAAAGGATGCCCCAGTTCTTCTACCACCTCTTCATATCTTTTGGCACAACCTTTTCTCTCTGCATTTTTTGGCAGACTCTAACAGAATTGTGAGCATGTTACTTATTTTTGGGGGTTCTTTGGGCTCTGAATAAGTATTCATAAATCTCTTCATAAAATTGGCAAGTTGCAATTCCAGTTCTTCATTTTTCTTCACAATAATTTCCATTTTGTTCAAAATTGGAAAGTAATCTGGAATTTTATGATTTTTGTCAGCAGAGGCTGCCAACTCTCTCTTCTTTCGTTCAGAGTGGCTGTAACGTTTCAATTTCCATTTGCAATTGAGGGACCCAGCCATCTCTCGACCCCCTCCATTACTATGATTACTGGAACCAGAGGTAAAGGAAGAACCATTTTAGTATTATAAAACTGAAAACACCAAATAATTCTGGCAAATCCGATGTTTTGGGCATTATTTTTTGAGTGGGAAATGTATGCTGTATACATAGATTTTTTTTGTAGGTTGTTGAAGTGGACCACATGATATTACTTAATTGTTTTAATGGTTTCAATTCACGGGAGGTTGGCTACTAGTTCTCAGGGTTTTGAACCATATTGAACACTAAACTTATGTAAGGCGATTCCTACGTCCAAAGAGTCTTTAAATGGTGGGGTTCTTCTGATATGTAGTGTGAAAAAGGTAAGTCATCTGAAAGTTTTTTTTGTTTCTTTTTCATTTTAACTTTTGCGACATGAATGAGTATGTTGTCTATTGTTCTTTACCTTCTGCATGGTTTACTCTGTGTTTCACTCGTTACTTCCTTGATTTGTGTGATTTGTGTTTTTATCCACCCCCCAAAAAATCACTGAACAATTTACGTATGCAATTTTCTTGAGTTTAACCCTCTTTATCTTAAACAATTCATGAGACAATGCCTGATCTGACAGCTTTGTCACACTGATTAGTCATGTTTCAAATTTCTCCGCTTTAGCCACATAAAGAAAGGCATAGGAGTAACTTTGGTTCCGTTACAGGCAAGGAATAAAGCAAGATTTCATCGAGCCCTGCAAACGTTCATTATTATATTTGTCAAAGGGACCAAAATACTTCCTTGACTAGGCAACTTTATCACTAAAAACTAGGACTGGACTAATAGAACAAAACTGAAGTGAGAAATGCAGAGTATTTTATTCTTCAACATGTTACATACAATCTGTTCTGTTACAGAGCCATAAGCTGCCTCAACTCTTTGTAATCGATCAGCACTGATCTTAGTGTCACCACTCCGCATCAACCAACAAAGAGAGCTTTTCCTGATTACGGCATGATTTTCACAGTTCTACGTAAGGGCACATTGTCTTGGTTGTACGTCTTCAGTCCAAGACAACCTGTTGAAACCATGCGCAGATTTTCTATCACATCAGGGATCTCATTAACAACGTCACTTTCATCACATACATTATCCATGTCAGATTCCAATTCCATTTCCATGCATGCCATGTCAATGTCATCATCTTCACCAACCCATCCCTGGTCTCCATTTCAGCTGCGGAAATGGGCTGAATAGCACAATGGGGTGATGATTTCTTGACTAGTCCAACACAAATAGCAGGTGTTTTGGCCATCTTAAAAGCAGTTAAAACAGTTCTTTCAATTTCATAATCCTCAGGCAATGAATCTAGAACATGAGTTTTACTTGCAGATTTAGCCAGATGTTTGTGGTGCCGAGGGAAGATAATTTTGTCCTCCAGATTCAGGTAGCACGATGAGAAGGTATCAAATCCATTTCGAATGTTTTGCATTTTTAAAATTGAAAACACAACTTTAGAGGAACGCAGCCTTCGAAAAGTCTTCTCTGCCGGCTATCGCACTTGTCTGGTAAAAACAGATTATGTGATTCACTTTCTCTGAATTTGACAACAGACTGAATTAAAGAATGTGCATTCAATTCAATGCCTATATAACTGTTTCTTGTCACCAAATTGTTATCGAGGTTATAGCCCTCTGCTTGGATGACCCACTCTCGCCACATCCGAAGGAAAAAAAACCCACATTCACAACATTTCAATGCGTTGCAGAGGCGAGAGCTCAGGGAGCATGAACGAGTCGACGACCTCTAGCATCACGGCAAGATATACTACAGATCCTTCACTGCCTTGGACTTTAGATTGCAGAAGTCCACTCACCTTTTTTGTCACTCAATCTTCGCATTGCATTAAAGTTCATCTTATCCCTCGGGTTGATGTCCGAGTGACAAAGAGTATGCTGTCCATTTAGTTTGTGTTTATCAATGAGTTCAACTTGATGCAACAAACTTTTTACCCATTGGTAAAACAACTGATGGAGTTAATAATTTAATTTGTTCCCAATGTGTGTCGGGTCTTGCACACAGAAGAAAGATGTGTTTTTCAGCTTTGTACCACTGCCAAGCATGATTAGGAGATGCCTTGATTGTTTGAAAAATCATGCACTTCAATGCTCGCCAGTCACCATCAGCACCGACACTACACACTTCAATGTTTTCCTTTGTTACCTCCCAATGCCATCTCCTGTTGACATCAATAGCACTGTACTTATTGTCAGTGCCAAACATGGCAACCACAAACGAAAGGAAATTTTCAACTGGAGGCTGGGCAATGATGCAGGGAGCATCACGGCTTACCTCATTATCTAAAGAACAAAAAGAATCACAGAGAAAAAATTGAGTACTTTCAGGATACAATAAAAATTTTCATTCATATGGAAATATCTTGAATGTCAAGCTGAGAGTACAAGTAGTTGTAAATTATTCGAAATACAATGAGCTTTCTATCCCATTAACCAATGTCAAAATATGTTTAATGTGGTTCAACCACAGCAGTGAAAATTTTGTAAAAGAATAAACTATGAACTAACAGTTAGGCCCTCTATTACGAAAAAGTGTGACATAACAGATGGTTAATTTACTAATACCTGAAAAATATTTGGCAATGGTTTTGGCAGATGTAGCTGGAAAAGCATTAGCAACAGGCAATCCATTCACATCCCACTATTTGGTTTTTGGCTGCATAATATTGAATTCTTGGCGCCACAACAGTTGAGTCTTCACATAGGTGGACTTTCATTGGGTAATTTCTTTGTTGCAAGAAGAATCTTTAATTCTTTGATTCGAAACTTTCCTTCTGTTAGGGCTTCGTGTTTATAAATCATTCTCCTGATTGCGGATACTGATAGAATTTCAAGATTGGCGGCAAAAATTTATAGCAGCTGAAGATTTCCAGCATGATAAACGAGATGCCCCAGCTCTTCTACCACCTCTTAATGTCCACTGCCATCTCCCGTTGACATCAATAGCACTGTACTTATCGTCAGTGCCAAACATGGCAACCACAAACGAAGGGAAATTTTCAACAGGAGGCTGGGCAATGATGCAGGGAGCATTACGGCTTACCTCATTATCTAAAGAACAAAAAGAATCACAGAGAAAAAATTGAGTACTTTCAGGATACAATAGAAATTTTCATTCATATGGAAATATCTTGAATGTCAAGCTGAGAGTACTAGTAGTTGTAAATTATTCTAAATACAATGAGCTTTCTATCCCATTAACCAATGTCAAAATATGTTTAATGTGGTTCAACCACAGAAGTGAAAATTTTGTAAAAAAATAAACTATGAACTAACAGTTAGGCCCTCTGTTACGAAAAAGTGTGACATAACAGATGGTTAATTTACTAATACCTGAAAAATATTTGGCAATGGTTTTGGCAGATGTAGCTGGAAAAGCATTAGCAACAGGCAATCCATTCACATCCCACTATTTGGTTTTTGGCTGCATAATATTGAATTCTTGGCGCCACAACAGTTGAGTCTTCACATAGGTGGACTTTCATTGGGTAATTTCTTTGTTGCAAAAAGAATCTTTAATTCTTTGATTCGGAACTTTCCTTCTGTTAGGGCTTCGTGTTTATAAATCATTCTCCTGATTGCGGATACTGATAGAATTTCAAGATTGGCCGCAAGAATTTAATGAAGCAGGAGATTTCCAGCATGAAAAACGAGATGCCCCAGCTCTTCTACCACCTCTTCATATCTTTTGGCACAACCTTTTCTCTCTGCATTTTTTTGGCAGACCCTAACAGAATTGTGAGCATGTTGCTTATTTTTGGGGGTTCTCTGGGCTCTGAATAAGTATTCATAAATCTCTTCATAAAATTGGCAAGTTGCAATTCCAATTCTTCATTTTTCTTCACAATAATTTTCAATTTATTCAAAATTGGAAAGTAATTTTATGATTTTTGTCAGCAGAGGCTGCCAACTCTCTCTTCTTTCGTTCAGAGCGGCTGTAACGTTTTAATTTCCATTTGCAATGGAGGGAGCCAGCCATCTCTCGACCCCCTCTATTACTATGAGTACTGGAACCAGAGGTAAAGGAAGAACCATTTTAGTATTATAAAACTGAAAACACCAAATAATTCTGGCAACTCCGATGTTTTGGGCTTTAATTACTGAGTGGGAAATGTATGCTGTATACATAGATTTTTTTTGTAGGTTGTTGAAGTGGACCACATGATATTACTAAATTGTTTTAATGGTTTCAATTCACGGAAGGTTGGCTACTAGTTCTCAGGATTTTGAACCATATTGAACACTAAACTTATGTCAGGCGATTCCTACGCCGAGTCCAAAGAGTCTTTAAATGGCGGGGTTCTTCTGATATTATGTAGTGTGGAAAAGGTAAGTCATCTGAAGGTTTTTTGTATTCCTCTTTCATTTTAACTTTTTTGCTACTCAACTGTTCTTTTTCTTCGTCTCAGGAGAGAGGCATGTATCAGTGATGTCCCAGCAGCAAAAGAAGACAACGGAAAGCAAACCCCGTCAGCTGAGTCAGTACATGAATTGTTATGATAGGCATTTGTGCAGCTCTCACTTAATTCTTGAACTTACGAATGGTAACCTGTATCTCTGTTTGGGCTTGAGCATAACATAACATTTATTACATAGTGACAATGCTACATGAATGAGTATGTTGTCTATTGGTCTTTACCTTCTGCATGGTTCACTCTGTGTTTCACTCGTTACTTCCTTGATTTGTGTGATTTGTGTTTTTATCCACCCCCCAAAAAATCACTGAACAATTTACCTATGCAATTTTCTTGAGTTTAACCTTCTTTATCTTAAACAATTCATGAGACAATGCCTGATCTGACAGCTTTGTCACACTGATTAGTCATGTTTCAAATTTCTCCGCTTTAGCCACATAAAGAAAGGCATAGGAGTAACTTTGGTTCCGTTACAGGCAAGGAATAAAGCAAGATTTCATCGAGCCTTGCACACGTTCATTATCATATTTGTCAAAGGGACCAAAATACTTCCTTGACTAGGCAACTTTATCACTAAAAACTAGGACTGGACTAATAGAACAAAACTGAAGTGAGAAATGCAGAGTATTTTATTCTTCAACATGTTACATACAATCTGTTCTGTTACAGAGCCATAAGCTGCCTCAACTCTTTGTAATCGATCAGCACTGATCTTAGTGTCACCACTCCGCATCAACCAACAAAGAGAGCTTTTCCTGATTACGGCATGATTTTCACAGTTCTACGTAAGGGCACATTGTCTTGGTTGTACGTCTTCAGTCCAAGACAACCTGTTGAAACCATGCGCAGATTTTCTATCACATCAGGGATCTCATTAACAACGTCACTTTCATCACATACATTATCCATGTCAGATTCCAATTCCATTTCCATGCATGCCATGTCAATGTCATCATCTTCACCAACCCATCCCTGATCTCCATTTCAGCTGCGGAAATGGGCTGAATAGCACAATGGGGTGATGATTTCTTGACTTGTCCAACACAAATAGCAAGTGTTTTGGCCATCTTAAAAGCAGTTAAAACAGTTCTTTCAATTTCATAATCCTCAGGCAATGAATCTAGAACATGAGTTTTACTTGCAGATTTAGCCAGATGTTTGTGTTGCCGAGGGAAGATAATTTTGTCCTCCAGATTCAGGTAGCACGATGAGAAGGTTTTGCAAGTCGAATGTTTTGCATTTTTAAAATTGAAAACACAACTTTAGAGGAACGCAGCCTTCGAAAAGTCTTCTCTGCCGGCTATCGCACTTGTCTGGTAAAAACAGATTATGTGATTCACTTTCTCTGAATTTGACAACAGACTGAATTAAAGAATGTGCATTCAATTCAATGCCTATATAACTGTTTCTTGTCACCAAATTGTTATCGAGGTTATAGCCCTCTGCTTGGATGACCCACTCTCGCCACATCCGAAGGAAAAAAAACCCACATTCACAACATTTCAATGCGTTGCAGAGGCGAGAGGTCAGGGAGCATGAACGAGTCGACGACCTCTAGCATCACGGCAAGATATACTAAAGATCCTTCACTGCCTTGGACTTTAGATTGCAGAAGTCCACTCACCTTTTTTGTTCTTGTTTGTTTTTTGTTAATCTTCGCATTGCATTAAAGTTCATCTTATCCCTCGGGTTGATGTCCGAGTGACAAAGAGTATGCTGTCCATTTAGTTTGTGTTTATCAATGAGTTCAACTTGATGCAACAAACTTTTTACCCATTGGTAAAACAACTGATGGAGTTAATAATTTAATTTGTTCCCAATGTGTGTCGGGTCTTGCACACAGAAGAAAGATGTGTTTTTCAGCTTTGTACCACTGCCAAGCATGATTAGGAGATGCCTTGATTGTTTGAAAAATCATGCACTTCAATGCTCGCCAGTCACCATCAGCACCGACACTACACACTTCAATGTTTTCCTTTGTTACCTCCCAATGCCATCTCCTGTTGACATCAATAGCACTGTACTTATTGTCAGTGCCAAACATGGCAACCACAAACGAAAGGAAATTTTCAACAGGAGGCTGGGCAATGATGCAGGGAGCATCACGGCTTACCTCATTATCTAAAGAACAAAAAGAATCACAGAGAAAAAATTGAGTACTTTCAGGATACAATAGAAATTTTCATTCATATGGAAATATCTTGAATGTCAAGCTGAGAGTACAAGTAGTTGTAAATTATTCGAAATACAATGAGCTTTCTATCCCATTAACCAATGTCAAAATATGTTTAAGGCTGAACCCCCGAAAAAATGAAAATTTCGGTATCTATAGATTGGCATGAACTCATTCAGCACCCGAAGTGGCGCCGCCTTGCGACGCCTAGTTTCGGCGTCGCGACGCTTCAAACTTCCGTTTTGGAGCTACTTTGAGCATGAGTTTCTCGAGAACCGCAAGTCTGAGAACGTTGCCACTTTGCAGGGACATGACCAAATACTATGTCCGTCCACTGAGCTATTTTTGATGAGATTTTCAGTTCCAGGAGAGCCCCTGGAACGCCTTGAAAAAGGGGAAAAAGCGAAGCTTCACGAGGGGGGACAGAGAGCAGACACCGAAATGAGATTTATGTCAGTGGATAGCTTGAAATTTCATCTTTCTGGAAATCACTTGGGAACAAGTATGCGGCGAATAGATTTCTAGAAACTCATGCCTGAACGGACCTATGTTTTCGACCTTCCTTCAACAGAAGAGAGAGACAGACGACCAGCGCCTGTCTCTCTCTGCTGTCGGGTGCGGGGGAGCAGGACAGGTAGCCCGGGCCCGACCCTCTGTCTGGGCTCGGGTATTAGGGTCCACAATGCACAATACAGACTGCCATATCTCCCCAAGCTGGACCCTCATGATACAGGCTGCGCTACGCGAGCACTCAAGGCGTGTAGCGAGGCGTGTGCGACACTTCGCGGCCGCCACGGGCGCTGACGGAGGTTGTATGAAAGGGACCAGTTGGTACCAATGAGTACATATCGCGAGAAGTCAATCTGAAGCGGATATTGAAACCCGGACCATCCAAACCACTAATAAAATCTGCTCCGAAATTTAAATGAATTCGCTCTCCTTCAAGCGAGCGCGAGTTCAATTGATTATTCCAAACATATTTTTGTTTGAACAAATTTTCGAAATCAACGAGACGTTACCGACTGAGTTACCGACTGCATTGCGTCTGCTGTGCGGGGCGAACATGTGCTTCTCCGTCTCTCTTGCACTCCAGCAACCAGTCGGGTGCTCCATCTCTCTCCCACTTCCTTAGTCTGTGCCACACAAAAGACACAATGCTTTTGTGTGTACACAGCAGGGCCAGCATTGAGGCAGCGACCCTAACGGGACTCTTTGCCGATGGCCTAGTCAAAATTGCTGACTTATCAAGGGAGCCCCTAGCACAAAACCAGACCGCACCAAACGCCTTATCACCCTAATTTCAGAAGGGTTTGCCGTTTGAACGAAGTTTCTAGCACCAATAGAAAGTGTGTTTTCAACTGCAGAAGCAGGGCAGGCGACGGTCCGGGGCCGCTCAAGACTCCCGACTAGCTCCGGCAGAGCTGCGATGAGTCGCGCTGCGCAGCCTGCCGGGCGGGGGTGCAATAAATATGGCCACGGTCTTCACGCCGCACAGTGCCATTCAGGTAGCCGGAGGACCAGGCAGCCCCGGCCAGCCCCGGCCTCCGTGGAGGACCTGCGCGGACCCCGTGCTCGGAGTTGAGGCTCGGGGGTACAGACTTAATGTGGTTCAAACACAGAAGTGAAAATTTTGTAAAAGAATAAACTATGAACTAACAGTTAGGCCCTCTATTACGAAAAAGTGTGACATAACAGATGGTTAATTTACTAATACCTGAAAAATATTTGGCAATGGTTTTGGCAGATGTAGCTGGAAAAGCATTAGCAACAGGCAATCCATTCACATCCCACTATTTGGTTTTTGGCTGCATAATATTGAATTCTTGGCGCCACAACAGTTGAGTCTTCACATAGGTGGACTTTCATTGGGTAATTTCTTTGTTGCAAGAAGAATCTTTAATTCTTTGATTCGAAACTTTCCTTCTGTTAGGGCTTCGTGTTTATAAATCATTCTCCTGATTGCGGATACTGATAGAATTTCAAGATTGGCGGCAAAAATTTAATGCAGCTGGAGATTTCCAGCATGAAAAACGAGATGCCCCAGCTCTTCTACCACCTCTTAATGTCCACTGCCATCTCCCGTTGACATCAATAGCACTGTACTTATCGTCAGTGCCAAACATGGCAACCACAAACGAAGGGAAATTTTCAACAGGAGGCTGGGCAATGATGCAGGGAGCATTACGGCTTACCTCATTATCTAAAGAACAAAAAGAATCACAGAGAAAAAATTGAGTACTTTCAGGATACAATAGAAATTTTCATTCATATGGAAATATCTTGAATGTCAAGCTGAGAGTACTAGTAGTTGTAAATTATTCTAAATACAATGAGCTTTCTATCCCATTAACCAATGTCAAAATATGTTTAATGTGGTTCAACCACAGAAGTGAAAATTTTGTAAAAGAATAAACTATGAACTAACAGTTAGGCCCTCTGTTACGAAAAAGTGTGACATAACAGATGGTTAATTTACTAATACCTGAAAAATATTTGGCAATGGTTTTGGCAGATGTAGCTGGAAAAGCATTAGCAACAGGCAATCCATTCACATCCCACAATTTGGTTTTTGGCCGCATAATATTGAATTCTTGGCGCCACAACAGTTGAGTCTTCGCATAGGTGGACTTTCATTGGGTAATTTCTTTGTTGCAAAAAGAATCTCTAATTCTTGGATTCGGAACTTTCCTTCTGTTAGGGCTTCGTGTTTATAAATCATTTTCCTAATTGCGGATACTGATAGAATTTCAAGATTGGCGGTAAAAATTTAATGCAGCTGGAGATTTCCAGCATGAAAAACGAGATGCCCCGGCTCTTCTATCACCTCTTCATATCTTTTGGCACAACCTTTTCTCTCTGCATTTTTTTGGCAGACTCTAACAGAATTGTGAGCATGTTGCTTATTTTTGGGGGTTGTTTGGGCTCTGAATAAGTATTCATAAATCTCTTCATAAAATTGGCAAGTTGCAATTCCAATTCATCAATTTTCTTCACAATAATTTTAATTAATTCAAAATTGGAAAGTAATTTTATGATTTTTGTCAGCAGAGGCTGCCAACTCTCTCTTTTTTCGTTCAGATCGGCTGTAACGTTCCAATTTCCATTTGCAATGGAGGGAGCCAGCCATCTCTCGACCCCCTCCATTACTATGAGTACTGGAACCAGAGGTAAAGGAAGAACCATTTTTGTATTATAAAACTGAAAACACCAAATAATTCTGGCAACTCCGATGTTTTGGGCTTTAATTTCTGAGTGGGAAATGTATGCTGTATACATAGATTTTTTTTGTAGGTTGTTGAAGTGGACCACATGATATTACTTAATTGTTTTAATGGTTTCAATTCACGGGAGGTTGGCTACTAGTTCTCAGGGTTTTGAACCATATTGAACACTAAACTTATGTCAGGCGATTCCTACGCCGAGTCCAAAGAGTCTTTAAATGGTGGGGTTCTTCTGATATTATGTAGTGTGGAAAAGGTAAGTCATCTGAAGGTTTTTTTTGTTTCTCTTTCATTTTAACTTTTTTGCTACTTAACTGTTCTTTTTCTTTGTCGCAGGAGAGAGGCATGTATCAGTGATGTCCCAGCAGCAAAAGAAGACAATGGAAAGCAAACCCCGTCAGCTGAGTCAGTACATGAATTGTTATGATAGGCATTTGTGCAGCTCTCACTTAATTCTTGAACTTATGAATGTTAACCTGTATCTTTGTTTGGGCTTGAGCATAACATAACATTTATTACATAGTGACAATGCGACACGAATGAGTATGTTGTCTATTGGTCTTTACCTTCTGCATGGTTCACTCTGTGTTTCACTCGTTACTTCCTCGATTTGTGTGATTTGTGTTCTTATCCACCCCCCAAAAAATCACTGAACAATTTACCTATGCAATTTTCTTGAGTTTAACCCTCTTTATCTTAAACAATTCATGAGACAATGCCTGATCTGACAGCTTTGTCACACTGATTAGTCATGTTTCAAATTTCTCCGCTTTAGCCACATAAAGAAAGGCATAGGAGTAACTTTGGTTCCATTACAGGCAAGGAATAAAGCAAGATTTCATCGAGCCTTGCACACGTTCATTATCATATTTGTCAAAGGGACCAAAATACATCCTTGACTAGGCAACTTTATCACTAAAAACTGGGACTGGATTATCATATTTGTCAAAAGGACCAAAATACTTCCTTGACTAGGCAACTTTATCACTAAAAACTAGGACTGGACTAATAGAACAAAACTGAAGTGAGAAATGCAGAGTATTTTATTCTTCAACATGTTACATACAATCTGTTCTGTTACAGAGCCATAAGCTGCCTCAACTCTTTGTAATCGATCAGCACTGATCTTAGTGTCACCACTCCGCATCAACCAACAAAGAGAGCTTTTCCTGATTACGGCATGATTTTCACACTTCTACGTAAGGGCACATTGTCTGGGTTGTACGTCTTCAGTCCAAGACAACCTCTTGAAACCATGCACAGATTTTCTATCACATCAGGGATCTCATTAACAACGTCACTTTCATCACATACATTATCCATGTCAGATTCCAATTCCATTTCCATGCATGCCATGTCAATGTCATCATCTTCACCAACCCATCCCTGATCTCCATTTCAGCTGCGGAAATGGGCTGAATAGCACAATGGGGTGATGATTTCTTGACTAGTCCAACACAAATAGCAAGTGTTTTGGCCATCTTAAAAGCAGTTAAAACAGTTCGTTCAATTTCATAATCCTCAGGCAATGAATCTAGAACATGAGTTTTACTTGCAGATTTAGCCAGATGTTTGTGTTGCCGAGGGAAGATAATTTTTTCCTCCAGATTCAGGTAGCACGATGAGAAGGTTTTGCAAGTCGAATGTTTTGCATTTTTAAAATTGAAAACACAACTTTAGAGGAACGCAGCCTTCGAAAAGTCTTCTCTGCCGGCTATCGCACTTGTCTGGTAAAAACAGATTATGTGATTCACTTTCTCTGAATTTGACAACAGACTGAATTAAAGAATGTGCATTCAATTCAATGCCTATATAACTGTTTCTTGTCACCAAATTGTTATCGAGGTTATAGCCCTCTGCTTGGATGACCCACTCTCGCCACATCTGAAAGAAAAAAAACCCACATCCACAACATTTCAATGCGTTGCAGAGGCGAGAGCTCAGGGAGCATGAACGAGTCGACGACCTCTAGCATCGCGGCAAGATATACTAAAGATCCTTCACTGCCTTGGACTTTAGATTGCAGAAGTCCACTCACCTTTTTTGTAACTCAATCTTCGCATTGGATTAAAGTTCATCTTATCCCTCGGGTTGATGTCCGAGTGACAAAGAGTATGCTGTCCTTTTAGTTTGTGTTTATCAATGAGTTCAACCAACCTCTTGATGCAACAAACTTTTTACCCATTGGTAAAACAACTGATGGAATTAATAATCCAATTTGTTCCCAATGTGTGTCGGGTCTTGCACACAGAAGAAAGATGTGTTTTTCAGCTTTGTACCACTGCCAAGCATGATTAGGAGATGCCTTGATTGTTTGAAAAATCATGCACTTCAATGCTCGCCAGTCACCATCAGCACCGACACTACACACTTCAACGTTTTCCTTTGTTATCTCCCACTGCCATCTCCTATTGACATCAATAGCACTGTACTTATTGTCAGTGCCAAACATGGCAACCACAAACGAAAGGAAATTTTCAACAGGAGGCTGGGCAATGATGCAGGGAGCATTACGGCTTACCTCATTATCTAAAGAACAAAAAGAATCACAGAGAAAAAATTGAGTACTTTCAGGATACAATAGAAATTTTCATTCACATGGAAATATCTTGAATGTCAAGCTGAGATTTCTAGTAGTTGTAAATTATTCTAAATACAATGAGCTGTCTATCCCATTAACCAATGTCAAAATATGTTTAATGTGGTTCAAACACAGAAGTGAAAATTTTGTAAAAGAATAAACCATGAACTAACAGTTAGGCCCTCTGTTACGAAAAAGTGTGACATAACAGATGGTTAATTTACTATTACCTGAAAAATATTTGGCAATGGTTTTGGCAGATGTAGCTGGAAAAGCATTAGCAACAGGCAATCCATTCACATCCCACAATTTGGTTTTTGGAGCCCTTCTCCTGACCTGTCCTTTTTGGGTGGCGACAACACTTCCAGAGCTTCGACCTCAAGACCATCCCGGAGGAGCCCTTCTCCTGACCTGTCCTTTTTGGGTGGCGACAACACTTCCAGAGCTTCGACCTCAAGACCATCCCGGAGGAGCCCTTCTCCTGACCTGTCCTTTTTGGGTGGCGACAACACTTCCAGAGCTTCGACCTCAAGACCATCCCGGAGGAGCCCTTCTCCTGACCTGTCCTTTTTGGGTGGCGACAACACTTCCAGAGCTTCGACCTCAAGACCATCCCGGAGGCGCCCTTCTCCTGACCTGTCCTTTTTGGGTGGCGACAACACCTCCAGAGCTTCGACCTCAAGACCATCCCGGAGGAGCCCTTCTCCTGACCTGTCCTTTTTGGGTGGCGACCACACCTCCAGAGCTTCGACCTCAAGACCATCCCGGAGGAGCCCTTCTCCTGACCTGTCCTTTTTGGGTGGCCGCAATTCTTCTAGGGCATCCACCTCAAGGCAAGCACAGAGGAGCCCTTCTCCCGATCTATCATTTCCGGGTGGCAGTAGCTCTCCCAGAGCGTCGACCTCCAGACCCAGGAGCCCATCTCCAGAATTCTCTTTTAGTGTCGTGAACACGGCTGGGAAGAAGAGAAAGGCATCTCCCAAGCGTCCTTCTCCTAAGAAGAGGGGCCGCCCTCCAAAGAAGAAGGACCCATCAGGAAACATATGCAGCATATGTCGGGAGGAGGCGAAGGGGAAGCTATCGAATACCCGATGCGGGCACTTCTTTCACGGGCCCTGCCTTAATAGGTGGGTCACCCAGCCTGGGCAGGCCAGGCGAGCCCAAAAGACTTGTCCAGGATGCGGACAGGATTTCAAATTGGAAGAGGTCAACCCAATTTACATGTGACTCAGCTCTTGACTTTGTAAATTCCTTTTTACTTGTATTGTAATCCCTTTTAGTTGTAATTCCTTTTTACTTCCTGTAATTCTTTTTACTTGTATTTCTCTTTACTTTTTGTAATTCTTTTTACTGCTTGTAATTCTTTTTACTTATTGTGAATCCTTTTAATTAATGGCCTTCCGCTGTACATTGATTTTTGAATAAACAGTTTTCTCGCGCACTTCAATTCTTTTTATGTTCTGCCTTCGTTACTCTGTGGAGCAGGTGTGAGCTCGCAATGGTTGTGGCGGGGTGTTTGTGTTCATGGTTGGGATGGGATCGTGGACAATCAGGTCAAATCGACTACATTCTGGACTGACCTTGCACTTGCAGGGCAATATCTGACTTAGATTCTACACCAATCTTTAACAGGGTGCAAGGCGTATGATGGTCCTTAAATACGCTGCCTTTGTGTGCAGTTCGGTCCATCAATACAGTCCAGATCTACAGTGGTTCGGGAGTGTCCTTCTGGCGTCCGGATGTACAGTGGTCCGTCAATACAGTCCAGATCTACAGTGATCCGGGAATGCTCACTGGCGTCCGAATGTACAGTAGTTGTCTTCGCCTCACTTCGCTTTAAGAGTAGGTTGGAGAACGGCTATGAACAGCGGGCACTGTTTTAACCGGAGGGGAACGTGCGTTGGTAAAGTTACATGTATGTGTCGTAATTAGAATTTGGATTTAGTCCCGCTTTCAGATCATGATCATCGCTCTTTTGTTGCGCTCCTGCCCGAGAAGCGCCCTCTGGTGGTCGCCACGTCGTACCTTTAATGAGTTCTGCTTCTAGCGTCACGGCACTCTTTATTTATTTGTCCTACACTGGAACTGTTAGATGTTTTAACATGTTGCCCGATACTTCTGCCTATGGTGTTGACAAATATGGATGTCCGACTGTTTCTGTTCGGGCAGAACATTTAAGTGACTTTCCCGCACTGATGGCATGGGTTAACGAGCATGGTTATGGTCGTTCCACCGGCCTCCTGAAGGTACAGTTTTGTGGCCTTTTTTTAATGTTTGGTTTATGTTTGCTTGCGTGTTTCATGAAATACATCATAACTTTTTGAAGGCAGGTCTAACTGCTGTTTGATTCCTTTTGTGCATTCATTCATTATTTAAATCGCATTTACCCCTGTTCTGTTGCCTGTAGCTTCGCCTTCATCCAGATGATAGAAGGGATGTCGAGGTTTTACAGAAGTCTATCAATTTACTAAAGGAAAAATTTAAGGAGAAGAAAATTGGTTCGAAGAAAAATAGGAAAATGGTACACGCGTATAATCCTGATTGTCAGGTCTTTCTGAAAGGCGCCGTTAATGACCATGTCTATGAATATGTCAAATGTAAATGTACTGACAAGGAGCGGCAACATTTTGTCACAGAAGCTGTGAAGCCTTCCTCATATACAAGTCGAGAGCCAAATTGCTGGTATGTGTTTTCTCTTTTGCTTTGCTTGATTAATGTATTCTGTGAAATCTATATTTGTGTGTTGTTGCCTTTAGTACAGAGGCTCTGGAAGCTGCTGGTCCTGATGGTTTGCGTGCTCATATATTTAATGTTCTTGACCAAGTTTCTTCTTACTCTGACATTGTTAAGAAGAACCTAGAAGAATTAGGTGAAGGTGCTCCTGTCCAGCACAAGGAGCAAGGAATGCCATTTGTGTATGGTGCGGGCATTCAACTTAACCCTGATGATCCTATCGGGATCTGTAATAACTTTTCTTTATCGAGCTTGAACACTATTCTTGATAAACTTGAAGAGAAATATGATGGGATAGCCTACCCATATCATTATGTTGGGCTACTACATACTATTTTTCCGTGGCATATTGAAGACGGAGGACTGTACAGTATTAATTATCTAGTGGAGGGTAAACCAAAAGCATGGTGAGATTCATCTACATTTTCAAAATTGATTCATCACATTACATTCGAGAACACAACTATCTCTCACTCTTTGTGTCCTCTTTCTTAGGTTTGCAATTCCTCCAGAATTTTATGGTCTGGTGGATATGATTGGCAGTAATTTAAGACTTGACTTGTCCCACACATCATGCCGAGCATTCCTGGCAGACCACAAAGCTGTAATGGTGGACCCTTCTTTTTTTGCCAGTGTTCAAGGAGTGCCTTCAGTTCCCTTTATTACTGTAAGTATATTGACACATATCAATTTGGAAAAAATCAATTTTTTCATTCCCAATTTTTTACTTTGATATTCAGTTATTGAAATGGGTTCAAATAAGTTTTATATCCTGGTTTGCCACATTTCACATTTTAGAACTCTCTTAATTGAGGTGTCAACATCAGTGTCACATATTTGATTCATTAAGTTGAGTTATGTTGAGGGCAGATGGGCTTAATGCGTGATAATGTGGTATCAGTACAACTCTTTACTGACAGAAACAGTGTTAAGTCGGTGTGTTTCACTCCACGCCAGCAACCATTTCATATTGGTTTTCCCCATAAAGTTGAGTTGAGCCCTTTCTGAATAGCGCGGGTCATCATTTTAAATTTCTGACATGTAAGCCAAGATGGGTGGTCTGCTGATATTACCCATCCATTAAAGGTTTCGGAAGTATGTAAATGTTACCTCTGCTCTCACAATTAAAATGTCTACATTTTGATTTGTTTTATTGTTACAGACACAAATATAACTTTTATTTTGTGACACGTGCAGTCCCTTTGTGTATAGTTGTGTTTTCTGATTGGCAGGCTATTCAAGAACCTGGGGATTTTATTGTGACATTTCCATTCGCTCTGCACTCGGGAGCGAATCTAGGCTTCAATCTGGCACTTGCTGCAAATTTTGCTGATATAGAATGGATTGAGCTTGGAATGTATGCACCTATTTGTTCATGCATGAGGTACGGATGAGCGCCTTAGTGCAGGGCTTACCCTGTAGGTAGGTTTCATTTGTCAGATCAGGCTACTAATACACTGCTTTATCTAATTTCAGTGACAGTCAGGTTCACCTCCCTCTTGCGAACCTTATTCGGCAGTTCAGGCCGGATCTGCTCGATACCTATTTGAAAGCTTCTTGCCTTCTTCCTCCTCCTGGCCATCCTCGCAATGTGTTGCAGCTGTCATCTGATGCTGGAGAAATAACTAAGAATGGTCATCAGGAGAAAAGTCCAACAGCCTCCTTGCCAAATGAAAGTGAGGCTAGTGCAAACTCTGTACCTGTTGCTATGGCAAGATGCCAGAAAGAAAGTTGTGAGTTTCCTACATTACGGAAAACTGTGAACAAAATGGGACGCACATTGTATTGTCCAGAATGCAACCAGTCTTTTGTCGGCAACAAAATGCGCAGGCTGCAGAGTCACATAGAGTTGAATCATGTTGGTAATGCAGACCACCTGTTGCGTGTTGTTGAGGGCAAGTATAAAAAAGTGGCCAAAACCGGATTGAAGTTCATATGCAAAGTGTGCAACAAGACTCTCAGGGGCTCAAGCACGCATGTGAAAATGCATCACCTTAAGGAGCATCAAGGCATACCATTTGAAGGTGCTATCAAGGCGTAACTTGTTCCTCCTGTTAATTTGCATAACATGCATATTTGCTCAGAAATATACTTCATGGTATTTGGAGGAGCTTATCTGGATAGAGGTCACTGTTTACTCCTTGCTGTGATGTAGAAGTTCCTGCTGAAGACCCTATTCACATGTGATATTATTTTGAGTGTGTTGCTTCCTCAAGTGTCCTTCCTATGAGTCAATATTTAGCATCACTTGTTAGTTGTGATAAATAGTTTACAATAATTACATCATAAGGGTGTAGCAGTTATTAAATGCCGTTTTTCAGTATTTTAGGAAATATTTTTAGTTTTATGTTCCTTGATAGAATCTTTATGTAGTGTTCCTATGGTTTGTTTGATAGTTCAATTTCTTTGGCTGTAATTACTCAATAGTAATACAATTGTAATAAAATAGGATACAGTGATGTGAAGCGTGCCACGACAAGATGTAAAAGAACTGTGTAAACTCTGTTGTTTTTGTCAGAGTCTGCGGCTTAGTATAGTTTATTTATTAGTTATGAAAGTTCTCGGATAGACATGAGCCCCTTGAACATTAGAATGTAGGTTCCAGGTGGATACTGGTTCATTACAAGCACATTTCATTGAAGGTATAATAGAGTAGGGGCAGTAAGCAGTATTAAAGGAAACAATCTAATTAACTTAGTCTGAAATAGCTTATCTCCAACATAAGGTAAACCAATTGTTTATACACAACTTCTGTTTTTGATACAATGCTAAGTTGTTCTGGAATCTGCTATTGTGAACCCAACTCTGAGCTGCTAGAAGACTTTCATACACGAACCAGTTTCTTAATTTTGTTTTAGACTGTTCTTCTTCAGTAACTGTTCTGAAATGTTCTTGTACTTTATTGAATTTTAGCACATAGAGACAGGGAATTCTTATTTAGTTTATGGCTGATAAAACCATTCTTTATTTCTCATGGTGTGGCGGTGGATGTTATTGTGCAATGTGTTGTGGGGAAGCTTCACAAATGTACACAGAGGGCTACATTGAAAGCTCCAATTTTTTGATTAGCCTTCAATGTAACTGGTGCCTGATTAAAACTGAAAGCAAGCCCCACTGCAAACATGTTTTATTTTGTTATTTTTCATCAACTCCATATTAGTACTAGGTTTTCCTTAAAGTTCTTGTTGCATTACCTCAAACATTTAGGCCAATAGCACTGGAAAATGATTGGGATGCAGGAGCTCGAAATAAAGTTTAAATACAAATTGAGGTGAACACAGCAGTGCATGGCGGACACAACACAGAATATTATTTGCACTTAGTCATTATTCAACTGTTACACCACACTCTAAGAAACCTTTCTTGGGAAATTCCAAACAATCGTTAGGAAAACCTCTATCCCAAATTTTTAGAAATTGTGACGAAGGAAACGGATATAAATCAACGTAGCCCCACTTGTCGGCGGAACGGGGACGTGCTCTCCGTGCGATGTGATTTGAAATTTGCGAGTTTTGGCGCCCGATCGCTGCGCCATCTACCAGCCATCCGATTCACTACGTCGCCAGTCGCGAGCCGAGCCGGCAGCGGTGCGCCGTCTGCTGTACCGTCACGACTGTCGGTTTAGGATTTCGAATTTTATTATTAATTTTACCCAACGCCCTCGCTGGCGGCGACAGAAGGAGCACGTGAGTTGCTGTCTCAAGTACTCTGCATCTCAGTCCTGAAAAATTTGGGATATTTTCCCACTAGTTTCTGTACTTTTTCTTACAGGTATTATGTCATCAAAGCACTTAAGAAAACTGTCACCATGTATGCACTCAACCATTAGCAATGACAAAGAAGGCTCTAAGAAAGTAAAGTGCAGAGGAAGGATTCTCGAGAGATTTGTGACGGATTCTCCAAATGACACAGAAGTCCAGGCGGACTTGAACTGTCATCCATATGTGTCTTTGTAAGTTTAGGTTAGTAGGCTCTCTTGTTTGGACTAAAATTCTGTTGAAATGTGAACACTTCTATGCACTAAAATTTTTGCTTGAATGCCATCTTATTTCTTTCACATTAAAATGCAACTTTTTATTCTGCTGCCTACACACAGCCTTTTCTTTTTATTATTGGAACCGTTCCCTTCTTGATTCACAGGTTTACGTGTAAAAATGTACTCGTAATAAAATTGTGTCTACTTCGGCATCTGTAGGAAGAGAATGCTGTTAGTACAATTTTTGAATTCTTTTGGTATTTTAAATGATAGCATGAGCCCCCCACTATTGCACACATCATTGAAAGTAAAAATTTTCAAAATCAGTTCATTCTGTTAGAACTTTGTTTGAAACAAACTCGAACACATGCTTACTGTCGATAATATTGCCATCTGCAAACCTGTAAAAGGAGAAGGGTGTTAGTTCCACTGTGCTTGTATCTTAGTAATTCATAAAGTGAGTCTTTTGAATTGATTTTCTGTCATTGTTTTCTTTTTCTCTTTGATTTAAGGGCCATCTTAAAGGTGACTTCATTTTATATCTGGTACAGCTCTGGGGGAGCATGGATTAAAGTGAATCCCATTACACTCCTATGTAAGTAAAGTATGCAATTTCTTATTGTAATATAAACTGTGTGTGTGTGTTTTTAAATGCTATTTGTGTCCGCTCTACTCTGATATACCTGGCAGTAATTAATTGTCTGGTTTAATACATAATCTTTGGTATCATTATTCACTTTCTGTTTCTATTATAGTTTGTATTTCTTTTCTTAGGTTTTGTTGTAGTTTCAAGCTGCTGTAACATTGGAATCTCATATTCAGTGGAGAGCAATTATTACACATCAGTCTACGTTTGATGTGAGTTTGCCTTGGTTCTCATTTGTACAGAGCCCTTTCCGCATTTGATTCTTACTCCACGACTCATATTTTGTCACCATCCTTTTGCACGTTTCAATATCTTTTGAGAACACCATAATATATTCTTGCCAATTGTGACAATGTTTGAAACAGTGGCATTCTGCAAGGGAAATTGTTAAAAGTACTTGTATGTTCTCAGAAGTTACCTGCTTCTCCTCGAATCAGGGTTCCATATACATTTCCCATGCCAGCTTTCGAAAGGATTCATTTTCTTTTCTTGCCGGATCCCCATGGAATATTATCTATACAAGCTTGACAAAATGAAATAACATTCTATTTTCTCTTTGTTTCACAGGGTGAGCTGAGAGCCTGAGTGTGCTGTACTGTCTGATGCTTATTCTGTGTCAGAGGTCTGCATAGAGCAAAAATGAAGACAACCAACAGGGATGAAAATTGTTACACCAACTCAAGATAGGCTGTCAGTAAAAAAATAATGTCTCTACTATTTGCACTTTTGTGTAAGATTATAAACTTTAAGATGTTTGCAATATAATATGAATTTTTAATTTCTGTTTAGTTAAAATTTTGTGTGCCATAGAGCTTAGGTCTGTCTCCGACAAAATATACCTCCACTGATGATGTGCGATGCTTTCATAATTAAGAAAATTAGCAAATGCCAGTAAAGCTCTGTGGCAAGGACTAATTTTTGACTGTAACTGGTTCATCTAGTGCTCCCAGTGTGTACATAATAAATATTGCTAAAAATACATACAAATACAGATGGTACTTATGATGATACATTTTTAACATCCCACTCCAAGTCACCTCCTGTCAAACTACATGTTGATAATAAAGAAATTGAATCATTTCTTTTATTTTCCACAGTACGCATGTGTAGGGATCGGGGATTGGGGTTCAAATACTTGAGTCCAAAAGTCTGTCATTACCAGGTATGTGGATGATCCACCCTGTCACTGAGACTGACACACACATGAAATAACAAAATATAAAAATTAGTGAGTTTGTTGGAGAGTGGGAGGGGGGAGGGGAAGAGGGGAGTCCATACAAGTGACCCCTTTGGAACACCGTCGCTCCGTTTCTTTCAGTGTTGACGGAAAACTTTTCGGACAAAAAGTGTTCGTTTATATCAGTACTAAACACTAAACTGGTTGCCGAGTTCCGGGTTCAACTGCCACTGAGGTCATTTTTTAATATTGATCTGAAACCATTTTCATGCAATTAGATGGATGGGGCAGACTTCCGGGATTCCAAAACTATGTCCATTTACGAAATCGGTTTAAAATTGGCTGAGTTATTGCTATGTAAAAGTCATCTCCTACCTTGGTAGGCAAGCCCGCTAGGCACCAATCGTGCTTACATAATCGGGTATTTCTCAGTCCCCCGGCCATGAGGACGTCTGAATTTTGACGTGAGGTCTTCTTTCACCCCCATCTTCCGTTCTCTAGAAGCTGAGATCGATCTGTTCAACCGTTCTTGTGTAATGAGGAAACAGTAACTTCCGAGTTTCCCGTTTCAGATCGAGGAGGACCATAAAAAGGTACCCCGGCCTCATCGGCGGATTCACGTCAATTCTTTTCGGGACGTTTCCGCGGTCTAGGAGTGTCCAAGACCAATGAAAACGGGTAGCAGCTCAGGCTTATACTTTGACCATGGGAGCCGTTTCATCGTTTTTTGTTTAGACCCTTTAAAAAGTCATTAAATCGCGAAATTCGCAATTACTGTCGTCTACAGGGCGGCCCGTCTTCCCGCCTTTATCTGGCCGCCTGTGATTGGTCACTGCGGTCACGTGACGCAGAGTGGTGGGGGGCGAGCAGCGATCGTCTTTTGTTTGTGTTTGTGCGTGTGTGTACAGAAGTCAGCGCCAGCCGCCATCTTTCGCCCCGTCGGTTCGTCGTGTGTACCGCATTCACTCTCTGTGTTGTATAATTCAAATTTCCTAAATCACTGAAATGGCTAGTGAAAGCGAAGCGGGTCGCTGTCCCGTCTGTGATTGGCTGGTGCCGTCACGTGACGCAGACAGGCGGAGAGAGGGCAGCGATCGTCTTTTGTTTGTGTGTTTGTGTGTACGAACGACCGCCGCCGACGGTCATCGCGTCATCGGTTAGCCGGAGGTACCTTCTTTGCTGTTTCAGCTATGTAATTCTTACTTTCAATAGCACTGGAATGTTGGAAGCGTTGGCACTGCCTCATATTGGTTAGTATTTTTTTTAGGGGCTCGGGGCCGCAGAATCGTCGCCGCAGGTAAAACCGTTGGAACTAGCCGGCGGTTCTACTGGCTGAGACGGGACGCTACAAACCCGAGTGAAGTTGTAGCCCCATTTCTCTAATGAAGACTTATACTCCATCGGAGGGGATTAAGTCGCGAACAAAGTTTGTTTCAAAGGTGAGTGCAGTGACACCGATTTTAGCTTTTGTGTCTCCATTTAACCTAATTCCCATCCAGGACTCTATATTATATGGGTCGCTCGCCATGGCCAGCTCGTACTTTTCGAAATAGTTTCGTTACTCAGTCGTTTCCCACGCTTTGTACGTGCGTTAAATCATTCGTCTAATAACCTAAGTGTCTTTGTGCAGTTCAATAGTTATATTTGAAACCTTTGGTTATGTGGCTAATGTGCTTTTAACCTCCACTGCACTGCTTCGAATCACTGATTGCATATAGTACTGGTGTGTTCCTATAACCTTCACTGCACTGCTAGGACGACTCATTGATTGCTTACAGTATGGATGAACCAATTGAAAAGGTAGTTTCAAGTCATGTCATTTTGAGTAGTAATGTATTAATGTTCGTGTAACTCTCGTGTGTTGCTCGGATCTCAATCTGTGTCATGTTCGCCATTCCCCTTGTCCATAGTCGGAGCTATCACTTGAAGATATTTCATGTTGCTCAGTTGATCTCTTATAATATTTATATTGTGAAATATATTTAAGTGGCGAACCCTAAACTGTCGGTGTATTTCTCTTTGCAGTGCACATGGAGGATCAGACATTGAAGGCTGCGGAGAATGCCATTCGACTTCCAGCTGCAGCCACCGAACAGGAATGCCATTCGACTTCCAGCTGCAGCCACCGAACAGGAATGGAAGTTGGAGAGCTGGGCAAGGCAGAGAAAGGTGTTACAGAGTCCATGCCATCTATGATGCTTGCAAACCATTAAAGGTATACTCTTATATATACTTCATTTGAATTTTGTTTCTGAAATAGCTCTTTGCTATTCAGGTTCAATTAGGGAATGTTGTTAATACTAATTTTCCTTTCTTATTGTTTTGTTTGTGTGATCAGATTAATGGAACACAACATTTAACCCCAGCTGACGTTATGGACCAGAGAATCTTGAGACTGAGTTGACGGGTGCTCCTGTGGGGAAAGTAAATGAATCACCGAAGTAAGTTGTTCATATCACTGGTATGTTGTAGTTTCAAAATCTAAATTAAACTTCATGTTTGAATAAATTATTTCTGTGACTATAACATGTAATGTTTCTTCCAGCCTGAGCCAGAGTGGACAAATGACAACAGAACAGCATGCTGGAGAAAGTGAAACTTCACAAAGCCCTATTCAATTAGAGACTCCAAGCTGAGTGGAGTGGTTTGATCTTTTGGAAAAGATCCATCAAATTTTTGGCATAATTTCAGCTTTATTAGGTATGCAATCAAGCTTTGCATTTTTTACTTCAATTATTTCTTTTTGAAATAAGTCACTGTGCTTCATTGAGGCTTTTGTTCATAACTATTTGTGTTTTAATGTTCCCTTGGTAAACGTCTGATGTTGTTTTTTTTGTTTTTGTCAGGAGCTCCCAGGGATCACAATTCTTAAGACACCAATTGTTTGAATGTGGTGTTAGTTAAGTTTGCTGTCAAGGGGAGAAAGGTGAGAAGCAAAGGAGAGCTCAGTGCAGTGGGCTCAGCTAAGAAGATTGAAAGGTAAGCAGGGTATCCTTAGGGAAGCCAATGGGAGTTAGATTCATTTTTTTTTTTCAAATTTCCTTTTTATAAATAATTTTTCTTGAGCAAGAATATGTCTACTGTGTATTTTACCTGAATCAATAATACTAATGGCATCAGGAACCATTTCGATTATTTGGTTTTCTCAAATTTCTACATGTTCTACTGTGTGGTGGGCAGGGCATGTCCCCTAATACAGTCATTTTAACAGCTCAATTTTTTCTTATGCCTGGCTTCTTGATAAGTTTCTTACACAAGTTCAACAAGGGGCAGCCTGTCATTCCACACTATTTCTGATGTCTCTAATATTATCAATATAGGTAAAAATACATTGCAGACACGATTTTAGACTACAATAGAGTAAAAAACAAATTTTAAAAAAGGGAAAAAAATTAACTCCTACTGCTTCTTTTAAGTTTGTGTGTGAGGAACTTTCTTTTGTTACTCTATCTGAGTATGTAAAATAAACAATGGTTTCCTTACTGGGATTTGACATGAGCCTGGTTGTCTGTTTGAATATGTATTATCCTTCCTTTTTTTTTTTGTTAACAGGCCTCACTTCTTTTGTGCAGAAAAAACTGAAGCGAGAGCAAGA
>JAPTSV010000870.1:0-91275 GCA_026979955.1 Megalurothrips usitatus | reverse complement strand
TTTTTTTAAAACACCACCTTTTAAAAAAACCAAAAATTTGGGGCAAAACTTTGTTTCCCCTAAATTTTTGGAAATTCCTTTAAAGGGCCCCAAAAATACAAAAAAAACAAAAAAAAAAATTTTATGGTTCCTTTTTTTTTTTTTTTTGGCTTGATCCCCTCCCCCAAAAACCAAAAACCTGCTAAGGGGGGGGTTTTTTCCCCAACCTAAAGGCCCCCGCCCGGGGTTTTTTTTTTTTCCCCGGGGGTTTTTGGAATTTACCGCATAAGCCCTGGGGCCCCGCCCAGGGTTGCCCCCAATCAGAAACCAATTTTTCCCCCCGGGAAAAAAGGGAAAAGCTAAAATTTTACCAGGTACCGGGGGGGGGAAAACAATTAAAACATTTTTACCGGGTACCCCCTTTCTCGTCAAGGCCGGCAAGGAAAGGATTTTCCCCGCCTAAAGGGCTTTTTTTTAAAAAACCCCCCCTTTTTTAAACGGGGGCCCCCCCCGGGGGCCCCTTTTCCGTGCCGCAGGGGCATGGACCCCCTTTTCGATTTGGGGGTTTTTTTTCTGACTTTTTAAAAGGTGCGGGTGGAAAAACCCCCCAAACATTTTAAAAAGTATTTTTTTTTTTGATAAAAAGGGGGGGGCCCTGTTTTTAAAGGAAAATTTCTTGGGGTTAAACTGGTTTTTTTGCTTCTTTGATATCCCAAAAAGGCCAAAGGGTTTCCTGTTTTTTAAAGGGGTTTTTATTCCAACAAGGGGGGGTAGGGCTCGACCCCAGGTTTCATTTTCGGGGTTGGGACTTTGTTTCCCTCCCAATTCCCCCCCCGCATTTTTGGCCGGGGCCCCCGGGTTGGTTCCAAGGGGGTCTTCTAGGGGGCGGTGTCCCCCGGGGGCGGCCATCGGAAGAGGCCCCAGGGGGGGGCCCCCCCCCTGATTCTCTAGGAAACGGAAACCAAAGGGTTCAAAAAATTTTCCGCGGGAAGAGTGAAAAGGGCTTAGCCTCCCCGGGGGACGTATGGGGGTTCGCCCCCTCCCGGCAAAGGGGAAGGGGCCCAAAAAAAAGGGAGGGGGGGGGGGGAAAAAAACCCCCAAAACCCAAAAACCCTTTGGGGTTTCCCGTAGTTGGCCAATTTGGGAAAATCCCAAAATGGGGACTTGTTAGGAGTCAAGAAGTTAAAAGGTGGTTCCCAAACCCCCCCCCCCAGGGGGGACGCCCTAGTTTGAATAGGTATCGAAAAGGGGGGGAAAAAATTTTTCTAAATTCCCTTAACCCCCAAGAATGGGGGCGCGTGGCCTCCAAAAGGGGGGTGGCCCCCAAACCGGGCAAAAAGGGCCCTTTTTTTAAAAAAAACCAAACTCCCCAGGGCAAAATGGACCCGGTTTAAAAAACCCAAAAAACCCCATGTGGCTGGGGTGGCGGAAAAAAGGGGGGATTTTTTGGGAAAAAAGCAGGATTTTTTAAAAAAAATTAAAAAAAATTTTATTCTCCACAAAAAATTTTTCCTTTAAAACCTCCAGGTTTGAAAACTAAAATTTAAAAATTTTTTTTCCCAGGGAAAAAAATGTTTGGGGGGTTTGGCCAGGGGCCCCGAACGATAAAATTTCCCAAAAACCCCGAACCCATGCCGGTTTTTTTTTTCCGGGGGTACGAAGCCACAGAAAATTTTTTGCCAAAATGAAATTCCAAAATGTGAAAATTAAAGTTGCCCGCCCCAAAAACCGTCTGATAAAAAGCCAAGGGGGGGTTTTTGGTCGGGAGAAGCAACTGAGGAAAACTTTTTTATGGCCGGGGGGGGAAAAAAATCTTGGGTTTTTTGGGGGCCTTTAGATTTTTCGTTACCGAGAGGGAAAGGGTAATATTTTTGAACAAAACCAATTTTAGTTGGGAACTTTTAAAATTTTCCCCCCCTTTTTAGAACTTTTTTTTTGCGGGGTTCAAAAAAAAAACCCCTTTTCAAAAGGGGGGGGACCCCAACCAAATGTTTGGCCGGGAAATTTTATTTTTCCCCCGAATTTGTTTTAAAAATGAAGTTTTTAGGTTTTTTGTGGGCAAAAATTTCAAATTCTAAAAAAAACCCAATTTGTTTTCAAGGGGAAAAATTATTTAAAAGGGGAAAGGGGTTTAGTCCCTTTTTCCCCTTGGGCCCCTTTGGGATTCCAATTTTTTTTTTTCCGTTTGGGCATTGGCCTTTTTCTAACAAAAAATTTTATTTTACGAACCCTTTGGCAAATTTATTCCTTTTGGCTAAAGGGCAACGGGAAACCCTTTTTAAGACTTGGCCAAAAACCGTTTTTTTTAGACGGAGCCGAACTGAAAAAAAAGGCATTTTTAAGTGGCTGGGTTCCCCTTTTGGGGAAAGGGGGTTTTCCCGATTTTAAAAAGTTTTAAATTTTTTTTCCACCTTTTTGGTTTCCAAACCTCGGGATAAAAAAATTTTTGGGGGCTTAAGGGGAAAAAAAAACCCATTATTCCTTTAAAAACACTCGGCCCTTTTGGCCAAAAAAACTATACACGCTGGGCCCCTTTTGCGGGGGGAAAGGGTTTTGGTAGGGGGAATACCAAATTTGGGCGTTTCCCAATTTTGGGTTTAGGCCCGGGCCCCAAAATTTTCCCCCCAAATTGGGGCCCCAAACGGGGGAAAACGGCGTTCACTTTTTTGGAGGGAAAAAATGTAAAAAATTTTTAAGGGTTTGAAAAACGAGGGGACCCATTCGGGGTTTTGGGACCCTTTTTAAGCCCCCTTTTTGGCATTGAGGCGGGCGCCCATTTTTTCGGGGGACAGGCCCTTTTGGGGGGAAAAAATTAAAATTTGGCAATTTTTTTCCCTTTTTTAAATTGAGGGGGGTTCCCCTTTTGGGGGCCCCCCCCCTTTCATTTGGGGGAACCCTCAAAGCCCCCGGGGAACGGTGGTAAGTTTAAAAAATTTCCCCTTTTTTTTTCCGTTCTTCCGAAAAATGTAATTAAACTTTTTTCCCTCGCCGCCCCTTTAAGGGGGGGTGGGCTTGACGGAAAACGGGGGGGGGTCAGGAGGCGGGCCCCGGGGACCAGGTGGCCCAAAACCCTTCCCGGGGGGTAAAAAACATTAGGTGAGGACCCCCCCAAACGGGCGACAACCCCGGGGTAAAGAGGGGTTACATCTTTTTCGGGGGCCCTGATAAATTTTTCAGGGGGTTTTTTGTTTTCCCGGTTTAAAAAAAGAAAATTTTTGTAAGCCAAAAAAATTTTTTTTTTAAAAATTAAAATGGATACAACCCGGGACCCCTTTTAAGGCCTGGGAAAATTTTTGGAGTTTTAAAAAAAAAACTAAATAAAAATTTTTTTATGTTAGGGGATTAAGAGTTTTAAAAGCCGGGAAAAGGGGGTTTTTTTTTAAGGGGGGGGGGGGGGGGGGGGGGGGGGGGGGGGGGCGGGGTTCCCCAAAGCCCCAAAAACCCCGGGGGAAACGTTTGACGTTTAACCTTTTTTCCCCCCTTTTTCTATAGCTTTTTTCCGCTTTTGGGGCCGGGGTTTCCATACCTTGACCCCAAAAAACCCGTAAAAAAAAAGGGGGGGTTTATCAGTGGTTTGGACCAATCCCCCGGGGACCCATGGTGATTCCCGTTTTGAAAAGGATTTTGGGGGCTTTTTTAAAAATTGGTGGGGGGGTAAAATTTTTAATGTTAAACCCTAGAAAAAAAGGCGGAAAGTTGAAAAGTGGGTTGTTTAAAAACATTTTTTTTAAGGGGTTTTGGAAAATTTAAAAACAGGGGGGGGAAAAAAAATTTTGGGGGTATTTAAAAGGGAAAAAAAAAATGGTCTTTGCCCCCCCAAAAAATTTTTGGGAAAAAAAAGGGGAGACGTAACAGGGGCCCATAAACGGTTTATCGGGTTTTTGGGACCAGGTTTGGGGGTTTTTTTGGCGCCCCCCAAAGAAAAGGGGGTTGAAAAAGTTTTAAAAAACCCGAAAAAAAAAAAAACAAATATTTTAAAAAAAAATAAAAAGGGAGGGGTTTTGTAACCCCTCCCAAATTTTAAAAAAACCCCACTTTCCGGGGCTGGGGCCTAAACCCGTCCAAAAAATACCGGGCCCCCGGGGGGCCCCCCCAAAAAAAAAACCCCGCCCAGGGCCGGTTCCCCCCAAGCCCGCCCCAAAAGGCCCCTTTTCCGCCCCCGCCCGACACCCTGGGCGCTTCGAAAAGGTTTTGGGGGGGAGTCAGAACCCCGGCCCGGGGCCCTTCGGGCATCCCCCCGACCGACCCCCCCAATGCCCCTAAACGCAAAAGACCAAAAATTGGCCGGGCCCTTTTAATTTTCCCCCCTCCCCCCATCACCTCCCCCGAACCCCCCCACCCCACCAACCTCCCCCAACCCAACCCCTTACATACCCCAGGTTCCCCCCCAACCTGTTTTTTGAGGGTCCTTTTCAAAGTCCCGAAAGTTTCGCCTTTTCCCCCGCCTTTAGGGTGCAAAGGAAACCCTCCCCCCCCGGGTGGGGGCTTTAGCCCCTTTAAAGGGCTTTTTGCCTGGGTTTTTTTCCCGCCCCAAAGCGAACTTGCCTAAAACCCCTTTGGAAGGCGCCGGCCCCCTCACCCCTTCCTTTTTAAAAAAAACACGGCCCCCCCCCCCAACCCCATTTACTTTCCTTCACAGAGTGGGAAGGTTTTTGGGGGAAATGGGCCCTTCGGGATGGCCCCAGGCCCTTTTTTGGCCCATGAAGGAAACCCCGCCCCCCGGGGCCCGACCAAGCGCCGTTCCCCCTTGGCCTAATTTTTTGCCGTGGGGGGGTACGGGGAGGCGACCGCCGCAAAAAATTTTTTGTGGCGTCACTCTGTATAGTTCTCCAAGTGTTTTGACTGATTTTAAAATGATGATCAGTGAAATTGCAATTAAGAGGTGGGTACGTCCACACAAAATTTCTTGTGGATAATTAAAAAACAGAGAAAATACTCTTCTTTGTTTTGACAAAACGTTGTGACAGTCTTGCTTATATCGTACACTCTACTTCAATATCAACCCCAGCAACATCCAAATACCACATCTACTGAAGTAGTATAGGTGCCCCATTGTAACGGGTCGCCATCTTGGTGCCCCATTGTAACGGGTCGCCATCTTGGTGCCCCATTGTAACGGGTAGCCGTGTAACCTAACCTAACCCAACCCCGCCGCCATCTTGGTGGCCCATTGTAACGGGTAGCCGTGTAACCTAACCTAACCCAACCCCGCCGCCATCTTGGTGGCCCATTGTAACGGGTAGCCGTGTAACCTAACCCAACCCAACCCCGCCGCCATCTTGCCCCCCCCCCCCCCCCAGGTCACCCAACCCAACCCGGTGAGGGTTAAGGACGACATTCACTAAAATAAAAGATTATAGCCCAATCTTTTATTTTCTGAATCGTCCCTCCCTAACCTAACCCAACCTAAACCTAACCTAAACGAGGGGCTTGTCTAGGACGACATTCACCAAAAAATAAGATTATAGCCCAATCTTTTTTTCTGAATGGTCTCTCAAGCCCTAGACGTTTAGGCAACACGCAGGTTTAAACACGCCTCATAGCCGAAACACGTAACGACACTCGTGTTCCGCGCCGACGTTTGAATTCTCGCGCCATCCGCGCCGGGGCAGCCCGGGCTGTGGTTTCGCGTAGCGCTGGCTTCGGGGAGCCTTTGTCGAGACGGTTCTCGGCTCGGCGTCGGCGACCCCCCTCTCCTCCCTGGCCACGGCAGGGGGGAGGGGAGCAGGGGGAACACGCCGCGCGCCCCGCGCCGTTGTCTCAGACGTGGAGAGAGCTTCGGTGAAGCAGTAGCGAGTGCCTAGCAGCCATGGACTCGATGCAGCAACTGAGAGAGGATCTCGAGCTCAGCAGCTCGCTCAGCGAGCTGAGTATCAGCGGTGATGTGAGTGGGGCCCTCTATGAGGAGGTAAGTACAGTGTTTGCTATCACGTAATTTTTGTACGGCTAGTTACTGCCTTCTCCTCTGCGTGAACGCGCACTATTTTCAGTCCCTTCCCCTGCGTCGGTAAGCTCCTTTGCTAGTGTGTTACGTGGTTCTTTGTCTTAACCCCGGGCGTCGGCTGTGTGCGTGGGTGTAAGGGCTGTGTCGGCTGTGTGTGTTTGGCCGCGTCCTCGGCGAGAGCGGCTGCTCAAGCTCGTAGTGCATCCGCATGCTCTTCTTCTAGGAGGACCAAGACCAGGCGGCGCCGCCCCTCCGCCTCCAGATGCACGAGCAGGTGCCCTGGCCGACGCGCCGGAGGCGGGCGCGCTTCGTGCCGGAGCCGGTATGTTTTTTATTTTCCTCACTAACAACGTCTTAAGCGCAGCGACTCCACGACCAGTTACGGGGTTTAAGCCGGGCATCACCGCTGACGCCGTCGCGTCGCACGGCGACGCGATTGTTGGCGCTCCGCGCCACGCCACGCCAGTCAAGCGTGACGGCAGGCTCGCCTCCGCAGTGGCGGCGGGCTATTCCCCCCGCGGGAGCTCGGCTCCTCCGCGCGCGTCTGCTGTGAACTTGACCTTGGCAGCCCAGCTGGGCCGCACGCTCTCTCGCGGCGTGGTCATGGCGTGCAGTGCATAGCGCCTGCCGGGCGCGCGTGCGCATATGTCTAGCGATACGGCGCAACCATACGCCGTGCGTGTCCTGCAGCATCACACCGACAAGCCGGCCGGCATCGAACGTCGCGTCTGATCATCCTCGTATCACCATTCGTAAGTGCCACCGCACCACAGTCTCAAAATGCGTTATCGGTTCGCGTAGGTTGTCGCACTGTCTCGTGTTTTTTCGCTCTTGCGTTAAAACAGGATACGCTGTGACAGTCTTGATACGCCGCGTTTCGTCCTCTCCACTCATCAGCTGTTTTTACGTACCGTAATTACAGCTGCTGGGTTGAAAGAACGAATTTCACTATATTCCTCGCAAGCTCATAGCTAATAGTTTACGCTTTAATTTCAGCTGCCGTGCTCGAGCCCCCCGCCGCCGGCTGAGAGGGCGGAGACGCCCCCCTCCCCATTTAAGCCAGCTCACACCAGCACGCCGCGGCGTGCTAGCCACCCCGCGCCGAGGGTAAGTTTCACTCATCGCAGGCTTCGCAGAGCGCCTGATGGGTAGGCAATTGCGACCTGTGCAACACATGCGTGCTGTGCGGGTTGGCCTACCCCCACCTGTGCAGGCGCTCGACTATATGTGCCGTTTGTTGACAGATGGTGCCCTGTCCTGCCGTTGGGCCTGCGCCTGCCCCTGGGCCTGCCCCTGGGCCTGCCTCTGCGTCTGCCCCTGTAGCCCGCCCTCCCGTGGCGATGGTGAGGCCGCAGGTGCGGCAGAGACTTGTAAGTTTTTACACCTCTATTATTTAACCGATGTCGTAACTATATGTTTATTAGTGCTTCCTGTCTTGTTACAGCCTGTCTTCCAACGTCTGGGGCCCTTGCCGGCGGCGCGTGGTCGCGGCCGCGGCTGGGCTGCGGCGGCGCAATTTGCGCGCCCGACCGCCGCATTCATGAGGGCACCCTTCGTGAGGGCCACTTTTGCCCCACCTCCAAGGGCGCAATTTGCGCCCCGGCCGTGGGGTGTACGTGGCCCCGCCCCAGCCCCTTGGGATCGTGCTCAGAGAGGGGGGCGACCGTTCTGCCCCCGCAGACAGTGATGCAGGAATTCTTCGCGTCTGCAAGCCTTTTGTAGCTTTTTTTTTGTTCGTTTTTCTAGAAGAAAAGGTTTTAGTTTTTTCATCTGAAAACTGTTGTATTTATTTTCCTTTCACTACCTCAAATTTTTCAGTCGTTTTATATCGCAACATGTCAGTTTTTAAATTTGTGTAAAGAACGCTCACTAAATTTTGCTTGCTATTTCCAACTGCGCCCATGAGGCAAGCTAGCTACAGTCGTTAGGATTTTTTAAGGAAATCCTTCCCCCGTAGGCCTATACAAAACCAACCATTTTTATTTCTTTTTAAAATATAGTATTAGTTTTTATTTTATTTTTATTCTGATTTCACAACGCTTTAATACAGTTGCACATTTGCAGCACCTAACTTGAAGGCGAGCCACAGAGCAACACGCTTGGCGTTCTTTAGAGCACAGGAGTAATTAGAGTGTGTATCGTGAACCTCACTGTTACACACAGCATCTAATTTTGGCAGGGAATCTAATTTGGGGCATTCCAGTGATTCTACGTTTATAATCTGAAGTGAAGGCAAAATACTTGAAAGCACATATTTCTTTTCTTCGCCTTTAACATAAACACATCTGAATTCCCTAGTCATATCGTAAAGTGTCTCACTCAATTTATTAAATTCAACGTCACCTTCATACCACTCTAAACCATGAATATTAGCCGTGACAAAACTATTGTGTCTCCTAACATTTTTCGGCAAATAAAATTGCTCATAAGGCGCCTTGAAAATTACAACAGAAAACACATCACCACTCATCGTAGGTGAGTACACTGCAAACGCCTTTACTATTAGCTGGCTGTCCTGGTCTCTCAACATCTGCATATCACACACTGCGTAAGCCATGGTTGAGTTAGTTAGCGTTCACCACAACTGAACTGATGACACTCCCGGCCGCTGCCGTCTGTTTTATACGCGGGAGCTTAGTTCTGGAACTCACCGCTAGGTGGCAGCACCTCCTGGGCGTCGCCACAGTTGCCGGCCAATCAGAACACTCGAATCACGTCAGCGGACAAGAGTAAACACGTCAAGACACGTTTAGCGCGAAGCGTACGCGTGTACGTAGGCGAAAACGAGATAAAACATCTCTTACGCGTGGTGACGGCGCAATGCTGCGCTCTGATTGGCCGGCAGCGCAGCGCCACCCAGGAGGTGCTGCGCTCTAACGACGGCACTCGGAACTAATACCACCGCATAAAAGCGCAGCCCGCTGCCCACACGGCATCACTTTTACCGTTGTCGTCAAGTGCAGTACTGCCTTACGCATCGTCCTCTCTGAGTTCTCAGCTGTCTTTCTCAAGACAAAATAATAAAGAGCTGCGTAGTGGAAACATTTCTGTCTCTTCAAGACCTTTTATATATTTAAAATGGAGTATCTTGTAATAGATATTTTGAATGAATGGGAAGGTGGCTGTTTTTATAACGATGAATTTCTATCGGAGGCTTATACTGAGTTTCTCACGGCTCTCTTTGATACTCCCGCGGAAATACTGCAAGACAAGCGTATTCCTGCATTTTTAAAGGCCGGCTTCGAGGCCTACCTCCGGGAACAAGACGGATCGGATAAACAGGCCGCTCTGACGTACCGCATGGCTCTGGCGATGGTCGGCGGAGGTGCTGAGGCCGAGGGTGACTCACCCCCTCACAGTTCCCCGCCACGCCCCGCCACGCGACTTTTCCGGCCGTGGGAGTCTCCGCGACGCTCTGCGTCTCCAGAGGGCGGTCCTTCTCAGACGGCGGCGGTGTCACCCCGGGCTGGTCCGTCAGGGGTCGGCAAGAGGCCGCGAGAGGAGGACGCGGACAGCCCTCAGCCCACGATAGAGTTAATACAGTCTACGGAACGCGAACTGAAACGGTTCGAAAACTAAGTTCCGAAACGGTTCAAAACTAAGTTCCGCGAGGAAGTATTTGTGATTAAAGGGCTTGGAGACGCGGTGCCCTCCGGGGACGCTATGGAGGGTCTCTTTGAAACCCTGCTGCAAAGGCAGCGGGAGGCCGTCCAAGCCAAGGACGATGATCGAGTAGTTCTCGAAATACAAAATTCAGAGAACACAGAAAATCCTCTGTGGTTCAGCCTGAGACGTACGGACCAAATTAACGGGAAAGTCGTACTCGATAAATTGGCTCGCGTACTCAACTCGAATCAGAGTTTTATGTCTGAAGGACAGCTTAAAGTGAGTTATATCCACATACCCACTCCCCAGGCAGGAGGACGACGCCCTGATCGTGTTGTTAATGAGAGTATCGAGCAATGGGTGGAGAGAAAAATTAAATCTAAATCTCTTTACTCTCCAGAGAATGTGAATGACGCGATGTGCCTAACACGGAGTGTGGCCGTGGCTACGGCCAAAGCAAGTGGTATGCACTACCAAGCCTTTGCCCGTCTGAAAAAGCCAAACTCAGTCATACAGCGCAAAGAGGCTGAGAAATTATGTGAAATGGGCCAAATTAACCCCACACAGCCATGTGGTCTAGATGAGGTCCGTAAATTGCAAGACAAAATGACAGAGTATAGGTTATGTGTCTTTACGGACAAAAAAGGACAGGAGTGTGTTTTTAAAGGGGAGTATAGAGCAGGGCGTAAAAATATTTATCTTCTGCTTCACAGAGAACATTTTTACGCTATATTCTATCCCTGCCAGGCATTTGAGACTCACTTTAGTTGTGAGAAATGTATTAAATTCTATAATCACAAGGAAGACCATCGCTGTGAGGGTACGTGTTGGCGTTGCATGGGCCCTCAGCCACACGATGACCCTGCAGTACCCCTGACACGGTGTCCCCAGTGTTTCCATCAGTTTTCCGGGGCTGAGTGCTTTGAAGCACACAGAAGCGTTCTTTTGCCTCATAGTAAATTCACAAAGTGTGAAAGCTAAATGTTTTGTCCAAGATGCGAGCAAAGTTACTCCGTACTCAGAGGTAAAAAGCACGAATGTGGATTTGTGTACTGTAAGTATTGTAAGTCTAACGTGATGGAAAATCACTTGTGCTATATGCAGCCGTGGGAGGAAAGAGAAAAGAAACCTAAATGGAATTATCTTACGGTGTATTACGACATTGAGACTACTCAGTGTGACCCTGTAGAGGGCAAGGTAGATACTTTTGAACATAAACCTAACCTCTTAGTGTGTCAGACAGTGTGTGACACATGTTCTGATATTCCTCAGAACGATTATTTCTGCACGGTGTGCAAAAATAGACAGCACATGTTTCATAACTTGGACGACCCTAACCTCAGTGTCATGGGACAGTTCCTTGACTATTTACAGTCTTTCCCGGCTAAGACAGAAATTTTGCTTTTGGCACATAATGCCAAGTCTTTTGACGGTATTTTTGTGTTACAAGAAGTCTTAGCTCGTAAATTAAAACCAGAGCTTGTATTACAAGGGGCTAAAATTATTTGTATGAAAGTGGGAAACTGGAAGTTTATCGACTCCCTTATGTTCCTCACTATGCCGCTTAGTGCATTGCCCAAGTCATTCGGCTTAACCGAACTTAAAAAAGGCTATTGGCCTTTCTTGGCTAACAAGCCAGAGAATTATACTTACGAAGGGCCCCTTCTGGACAGAGACTTGTATTGCCCTTCAGGCATGAGAGCTAAGGCTGCGGCCGCATTCCACTCTTGGTACGACGATCTTGTCGCCAAGAACTATGTGTTTAATTTTAGACGAGAGCTCATAGAGTACTGCATCTCAGATGTCACTATTTTGAGAATGGCATGTCATGCGTTCCGCAAACTTTTTGGTGAGTATACGGGTTTTGACCCGATGTTTAATTGCATCACACTTAGCTCAGCTTGCATGGCGGCTTTCCGTCGTAACTTCCTACCTCGGGATAAAATTGGCATCGTCCCTCCCGGGGGTTATCATGGGAGAGGGAAACAAAGCCATATTGCCTTGAAATGGCTGGACTACGAGTCCCACAAGTTAGGGCAAAAAATAAGTACGATATACACAGACCGTGAGGTCTCTGTGCTTGGGCGCAGAGTCGATGGCTACGTGGAGATACGTCAGCCAGATGGGAGTGTGGAGAAACGCATCTACCAGTTTCACGGTGATTATTGGCACCAGTGCCCCACACATTTCCCCCCTATTGCCGAGTCAGGCGAAAATCGGTATGAGAATACTGTGCGTCTCACGTCTATTTTCCGGAAAGCCGGATACACAGTGATAGAAAAATGGGAATGTGAGTTTCAGAAAGACCTTGAGAGTGACCCCGACACAAAGGCCTTCCTCGAGGCACACGCTACTACACGCGTCCCACCTCTTGTCCTTCGGGACGGTCTGACAGGCGGGCGCACCAGTGCTTTGCGCTGGGCGTACAAGGCCGATCTAGCCAAGGGAGAAAAAATTAAAATGGCAGATGTGGTATCAGAATACCCTAATGCTAACTTGAGGGGGGCGTACCCTTATGGACACCCGACCATCTATCTTGAGGGTGACCCTCAAATGCCACCCGCCGATCAGTGGAACGGCATGGTGAAGTGTACGGTCATTCCTCCACGTGATCTCTTTATTCCCGTTCTTCCGTATAAATGTAATGGGAAACTTATGTTCCCACTCTGCCGCACATGTGTAGAGTCGGAAAGTACGTGTCTTGGCGAGGAAGACGGAGAGCAGTGGTGTCACGACGATGGCGAGCGCCAACTGTGTGACACATGGTGTGCTCCTGAACTTGTCCTTGCCATAGCCAAGGGCTTCAAAATCAGTCAAGTGCATGAAGTGTACCAGTACCCTGGTACGATGCAGTACAACCCCGAAAGTGGTGAAGATGGGTTACTATCTGCTTATGTCAGATGCTTCCTAGCACTCAAAATTCAGGCTAGTGGGTGGCCTTCTGACTGTGACACGGATGAAAAAAAGCAAAAATTTGTGGAAGACACTAAAAAATTTGATGGTATTACTATAGATCCTGAGAAGATGGAGTACAACCCTGGGATCCGTACGCTCTCTAAGGCCATGGCAAACTCGTTTTGGGGTAAGCTCGGAGAAAAAACACTCCGTTCCAAGTCTCAGTTTGTTTATGATTATGGCAAATTAATGAGTATTATCACAGACCCAGCAAAAGAAGCGAGTGGATTTATACCTTTAGGAGAAGACTGTCTCCAAGTCACTTATGAACCCGTGGAGGACAGTGACGAATCACTCCCTACTTCTTCTCTCATACTAGCTGCTTTTACGACTTGTTTTGGGCGCCTTCAGCTCTACAAGTACCTTGACATCGTCAAGAAAAGGGCCTTGTACCACGACACTGATAGTGTGGCTTACATCAGTCGGCCTGGCGAGCCAGACTTGCCTCTGGGCACCCACCTCGGTGATCTCACCGATCAGATCGAGGAGGAGTATGGGCCTGGCTCTTATATAACAGAGTTCTGTGCGGGCGGGCCTAAAAATTATGCCTATAAAGTGGCCGTAGGCGGTGACGTAGAAAGCGTGAAAGTGTGTATTAAAGTCCGCGGAATTAGTATTAACAAGTCATGTGATGACATCGTGACTTTTGAGAATTTAAAGGCCATGGTCATGGGCGAGAGAAAGTAAATGTGGCTATTCCTCGCCAAATTGCAAGGACTACACGGTGGTCTGTGGTGACCCAGCCAGCGTCTAAAAATTGGCAGGCTAAAAATACTAAACGCCGTCGTGTAGACGTAGAGAACACGGTAGCCCATGGCTATAACGAGTGGTATCAGGACGATTTGGCTGACCAGGAATTCTTAGAGGCTTTGGACGCCCTCGCTGACTCGTAGAGTGGTTGAAAAATGTTGTTAAAAAAATCCGAAAGAACAAAAAAACTAATATAATATTTAAAGAGAAATAAAAATGGATGGTTTTGTATAGGCCTACGGGGGAAGGATTTCCTTAAAAAATCCTAACGACTGCAAACAGCGTGCCTCATGGGCGCAGTTGGAAACGCTGGTATAAATACAAGCTGTCTAGCAGACTGGTCGATAGTCTCGTTCAAGCTTCGTAGCAAGATGGATCTCAGATTCCAGCATCCGTGTACGGCTCTCACTATTGGAGGTACAGGAGCCGGAAAGACCTATTTCATGAAACGTGTGATTGAGCACAGAAAGGATGTGTTTAATACGGCCTTCGACCGTATTATCGTGTATTATTCAGAGTGGCAGCCTCTGTACGAGGAGTTGTCTTCTAAGCACGAGGTCGATTTCAGACAAGAGCTTCCTTTGCTCGACGACCACCCGCACGGCCAGGGTCCTAAGTTGATTATTATCGATGATTTTATGGATGAAATTAAGCAGGACAGTAAAGAAATCTTGAAATTCTTCATCAAGGGCTCACACCACCGAAATCTCTCTATATTCTTCCTGAGTCAGTGTTTGTTTCCTGAGGGGTTAAGACAGATCAGTCTTAATACACACTATATTGTGCTTTTTAAATCAAGCCGTGACTTAAGTCAGATACGAACCTTCTGCTTGCAAGTGGATCCTCAGCACTGGCGTGCTCTCCTTGAGGCTTACGAGGACGCTACCCAGGTCGGACATAGCTACATTCTGTTTGATTTTAAGCCTAAACAGCTAGACCATCTGCGTATACGCACACACATCTTTCCTGACGAAACTGGAGTGGTCTACATCCCCGAGGGAAAGTATAAAAGGGGAGTGCACGAGCACTAGATAAGCCATTCGTTGACGATGTCTCAGAACGTGAAGACGCACAAGGCTCTGCTGCAAGCTCTTCAGACAGCTAAGCCAGCCCTGCGTAAAGCGATTCTTGAGAAAGCTGACAAGGCACTAATTTTTGCCATTTGTGAGATCTGTGAGAATCTCCTCATCGGAAATATAAAGCTCTCAGACGAGCAGAGAAATAAGCTGCGGAAACATCGCCACCAGATGCGTGCACTTGCACAGAGAGGAGGTGGTATAAAAGTACAGGATAAGAGAGAGACAGTCCTTCAGAAGGGCGGTGCTTTTCTCCCCCTGCTGCTCGCTGTTGTCAGCTCCGTGCTGCCTTCGCTACTATCATGAATCATGTGAAAAAAATGATTCTCGTGCCACACGATAGTGTGGCACAAATGCGCGATGCACCCACTTCCAGTCCGCAGATCCAGATGAGTTCTCTGGACACGGAAATGAGTCACATTTTAAACAAGCAGTATGCGGACGACTCTGAAAAATGGAAGAGGTACAATGAGGCCCTTCAGCGTTATCTCCACTTCTCTAACGAGTCTCGGAAACCGATCTCGATACAGTTAGAGTCGGTCGATGGGAAAACAGAGGAGGAGAGCGAATCGCCCATGCGTGCTCAGCTCAGTTCCGTGGTGCCAAAGACATATAAAGAGCAGGCACTGAGGATTTACGATTATTTGTCTCAGACCGGCTCACGAGTCACATGGGACACGACAGGCACCGTGGCGGTCGATGGTGCAAAGCAAGCCCACTCAAATATTATCGATCTGATCAGTGATCTCACACGATTTCGAAAAAATATAGAACCTATCGGTGTAGGGAAATTTATACTGGCTCTGGCTCACATGAACATTCCCCTGGAATTAATAGGCAACGAAAAGAGGAGACACGCCATTCGTCAGGCGAAACAGTCAGGAGGTGGTCATGGTGTCGACACGACAGTCACAGCGCGTCAGCGACCCGCGCTCAAAAAACCTTGCCAGAGAGCCAAAAGGCCTCCAAAAAAACAACAGACATGGAACGCTTGGTAAAGTGTTTCACACACCAGCCGATCCTGCGTCCTACAGTACCCCGTGGAAGCTGTGGCGTGCGACTGGCGAAAAGAAAGAAAAGGTAGACACCTTCTTACAGGAGGAAGATGCTTATACCTTACACAAGCCCGCAAGGCGCCATTTTCCTCGTAATGTCACCTATGCTGATAATATAGATGACTGTTGGCAGACTGACCTGACTGATTTCCAGTCCTTGAGGGAAGATAATCACGACTACGCCTATATTTTATGTGTGATCGATGTCTTCTCTAAGTTTGCCTGGGCTGTGCCTATCAAGGACAAGTCAGCAAAGTCGATTGTGCGTGGTTTCGAAAAAATATTTGAGGGCACGACACGTCGTCCCACACGTCTTTTCTCTGACAACGGCAAAGAGTACAGGAATAAAGTCTTCCAGAAGTATCTGAAAGATCTGGACATAAAGTATTTCCACACTTATGACCCTGAGACGAAGTGTTCTGTAGTCGAACGCTGTCAGAGAACACTGAAAACGAAATTATTTAAGAGGTTTACTGCTACTGGCAACTACTGCTACGTAGATGATACAGTCAAGGCCTATAATCACACTTTTCACAGGTCCCTTAAAATGAGACCCGTGGATGTGACAGCTGATCGCGTCTTAGAAGTGTACAATAACCTCTTTGGCGGGGAAAAAGAAACAAAGAAGCCGAAGTTCAGAGTCGGGGACTTCGTCAGAATCAGTAGAGAAAAGCAAAGATTCGAAAAAGGATACAACTGGTACTGGAACGAGGAGATTTATAAGATCTCTCAGGTCATTCCTCATGACTTGCCGGTGTACCGGTTGGAGGATCTCGATCAGGATAAGATTGACGGTACGTTTTATGAGCAGGAGCTTCAGAAGGTCACGAAGCCCGAGGCCTTCCAAATAGAATATACAGTGCGGTCGAAGACTGAGAAAGGCATTCGCAAACACCTTGTTCACTGGAGAGGTTATCCAGAGAAATCTCGCTCTTGGATTCTCGACAGCGACCTCATCACGAGCTAAGATGGATTTCTATGCTTATCTTCCTAGCAATGCTAGCCCTGATGTTTATCCCGACAACAAAACATCGCATTTTAAAATCGAACTCTCTAAAAGAATGGAATTGCACGGGAGGTGGCAGGCAGCTCTCATCGAGCTTCACTATCCCAACACCGTAGCACAAGTCCTTGAGGGAGAAAATGAGATCACGATCAAGTCTGATCGTATCGTTGACAGTGTATATGTGCAGCCAGGGACGTATCCGAACAAGGATGAATTTCTTGTAGCCATTCAACAGGCCATACGGACGTTCGATAACGACATTCATGGGAAGAATCCTTTCGAGGAGACACCCGACAGCCGTCTTGTGTTTGACGCTTTCGCTCAGGATGCCAAGGCGAAGGTCACTTTCTCGCCACGGCTGGCACTTCAGCTTGGACTGGAGCATCCCGGCCCCTATCCTGCGAACGAGCGTATACACGCCGCTAAGCCCGTCGATATCTCTCTGGGCAACCCCTCCCAGATGTTCGTGTACATGGACATTCTGTCAGATCAGATCGTGGGGCACACAAGGGCACCGCTCCTGCGGACGGTCCCACTTAGTATAAATACGACGTACGGTAGCATGTCGATATTTCACTGCGAGCACCCCATCTACTTCGAGTTGAAGACAAAGTCTTTCGACACCCTGGAAATAGATATAAGGGACCACGCAGGCCGATACGTGCCATTCGATCACGGAACGTTAACGTTGCTGGTACACTTTAAACAGCTGTGATGGCTCCTCAGACGCACTACAACGACTATTACGTCAACCAGGCGGGCGGTGGCGGTGCCGGGAACTATTACGCGGGCGCCCCTTGTCAGAAAGGCTATGGCATAGGCTCCTGGCTCGGCGGTCTATTCCGTTCGGTTTTTCCGCTGTTCCGGAGCGGCGCGGCTGCCGTCGGGCGGGAGGCGGCGCGGGCCGGAGGTGCGATCCTCAACGACGTCGCGGCCGGCCAAAATCTGAACGATAGCATGAATAAACAGCTGCATTAGATGATAAATCAGTTAAAGCGAAAGGCAGAGGCCTCTATGAAGGGGTCTGGGGCTATAAAAAGGGGCAGACCACGCAAAGCGAACCATTCTACCGCTAGCGGTCGTAAGAGAAACACCTCAGAAGGCAAGGACGAATTCGATAAATAATGGCTTTCATGCACCCTCAGTCTCATGAGTGTCTCCGCTCAGAACTGGATTTGTGGTTGGTTCCGCCCACCCAAACCGTTCTCGAGGGAACACACTGGGTGCCTTACAAACCACTCACGACGCTCGATGCTGCAAACACCGTAGAATTTTCGATTCCCGGTGTGGGTCATGAGTACATCGACCCTGCCCACACGATGCTGTATGTGAACGCAAAAATAGTCAAGGCTGATGGCACAGACATAGCAGCTGCCGACAACAGCGATGCTGCACCGGTTAATTATGCTCTCCACGCCCTCTGGAGTCAAGTGGACATCAGTCTTAATCAGAAAGTGATATCTCACTCCAGCATGACCTATCCTTACAGAGCTTACATCGAGTCTCTTCTAAATTACGATACAGCTGCAAAAAATTCTCACATGACACAGAGACTGTGGTACGATGACACGTCTGGTCATTTCGATTCTCTGGATGGCGAAGTAAACACAGGCCTTGCTAAGAGGCGTGCCCTCACGGAAAGAAGCGGTACGTTTGTGATGATGGGTCCTCTCCACATCGATTTTTTTAACCAAGACCATTTTCTGCTGAATAACGTAGAGCTCCGTATAAAACTGATCAGAAATCGTGATGCGTTCACACTCATGTCCACAGCTGGGACGGAGAAGATACGTCTCCTTGACGCTACACTGTACGTCAGAAAAGTCACTGTCTCCCACTCTGTTCTGCTCGCACACGTGCAAGCCTTAGAGAAAGCTCCTGCCAAGTACCCCGTGAATAGAGTGGACATTAAAACAGTCACAATCACCCAAGGGCTGAGAGATAAAAATATCGATAATCTGTTCATGAATCAGATGCCCCAGAGAGTGGTTATAGGGTTTGTGGACAATCGTGCTTTTAATGGCGATTTTGCACGGAATCCCTTTAACTTCCAGCACTTAAATGTGAACTACCTCAGTCTGATGGTAGACGGTCATCCCGTCACGGCTCAGCCACTGACACCTGACTTTCCTAACGGACTGTACATGGAAGCGTATAACACACTCTTCTGTGGGACAGGCATTCATTGGAAGGACGAAGGCAATAACGTCAGTTTTGCCGCTTACGGTGGTGGGAGTGCTCTGTACTGTTTCGACCTATCTCCAGATCTGTCCGCAAACGAACCCCACTGGAATCTCCAGAGACAAGGGACACTTCGTCTTGAAGTGAAGTTCGAACTCCTATCGCTGCACCAGTGAACTGCATTATTTATGCCGAGTTCCAGAACTTGATCGAAATCGATAAAAATAGGAACGTGATTGTTGACTATAACGTCTGATCATGGACGACGGCTTAGACGGTGGTACGTTAGACACGATGATGCGATCGGACAAACATATCGCTCCTCTCTTCGAAGGTGTTTTTGCGGCAGACACGTTGCCAAGACGTTTAGATAAACGCCCAGCATTACTCATATGTAACACAGATCCTATCTCAAAACCAGGATCTCACTGGGTAGCTTTCTTTATCGATAAAAACGGGGCCGGAGAGTTCTGGGATTCTTACGGAATGCCGCCAATAGTACCACAGCATCGAAAATTTTTGGACAGAGTGTGTAAAAAGTGGACATATAATCACAGCACTTTGCAAGCAATCGATTCTAAAGTGTGTGGAGAGTATTGCGTCCTATACTTAGCACATACAGCACACGGTTACACACTGCACAAATTTGTGGAAACATTATTCACAGACAATGCAGAAAAAAATGATGCTTAAGTCAGGAAAATGTTCAAGCACATGTACACTGCTCACTGTATACTCCCAAATAATAAATCACAAGGGTGTACTTCAAGAAAAAAAATAATTCTTTAGTTTCTTTTAAAAAAATTATAAAACAGAAAAAATATTTTCACAAAAAAAATTTAAAACAGAAAAAAATTCACAAAAAAAATTAAAATTATTTTTTAAAACAAAAAAAATTTGAAACAATTTTTTTTAAAACAAAAAAAATTTAAACAGTTTTTAAAACAAAAAAAAAACGTTATTGCGGTTTTGTATAGGCCTACTGGGGATAGAATTTTCCGCACAAAAAAAAAGTTCTAACGACTGTATCTAGCTTGCCTCTAGGGCGCAGTAGGAAATAGCTAGGGATATTTCTTGCCTGACAGTTGGTAATACACACTTACACACCGTCCCGCTTGGAAGTCTCTTCACGTCTGAGGCAACGGCGCGGGGCGCGCGGCGTCGCCGCGGCGTGTTCCCCCTGCTCCCCTCCCCCCTGCCGTGGCAAGGGAGAGGGGGGTCCCGACGCCGAGCCGAGAACCGTCTCGACAAAGGCTCCCCGAAGCCAGCGCTACGCGAAACCACAGCCCGGGCTGCCCCGGCGCGGATGGCGCGAGAATTCAAACGTCGGCGCGGAACACGAGTGTCGTTACGTGTTTCGGCTATGAGGCGTGTTTAAACCTGCGTGTTGCCTAAACGTCTAGGGCTTAAGAGACCATTCAGAAAAAAAGATTGGGCTATAATCTTATTTTTTGGTGAATGTCGTCCTAGACAAGCCCCTCGTTTAGGTTAGGTTTAGGTTGGGTTAGGTTAGGGAGGGACGATTCAGAAAATAAAAGATTGGGCTATAATCTTTTATTTTAGTGAATGTCGTCCTTAACCCTCACCGGGTTGGGTTGTGTGACCTGGGGGGGGGGGGGCAAGATGGCGGCGGGGTTGGGTTGGGTTAGGTTACACGGCTACCCGTTACAATGGGCCACCAAGACGGCGGCGGGGTTGGGTTAGGTTACACGGCTACCCGTTACAATGGGCCACCAAGATGGCGGCGGGGTTGGGTTAGGTTAGGTTACACGGCTACCCGTTACAATGGGCCACCAAGATGGCGGCGGGGTTGGGTTAGGTTAGGTTACACGGCTACCCGTTACAATGGGCCACCAAGATGGCGACCCGTTACAATGGGGCACCAAGATGGCGACCCGTTACAATGGGGCACCTATACTACTTACTGAAATTTGGCATATTCATTACAGGCTGACCAAGAAGGCACAGCAAATGGCAAACACGCCTCCTTTCATGAGGTAATTAAGTAGATACAAACCTCATCTCCCTTTTTTTATCTACGTAAAAAAGCCTCATTTCATGGAGCATTAACAATTTTTGTATTGCAGCACAAAACCCAGTGATTCGAATTTGCTGCTGTGGAAGGCCACTCTTAATGGGCCATGTGGAACCCCATATGAAGGAGGAGTTTTCCACTTAGAACTGCACTTCACAACAAAATACCCAATGCAGCCACCAGCGGTAAGCAACTGCGCAAAATCATATTTAATTTCCTTCATGTATTCACCTCACAATTTTTTCAACACATGATTTTCTTTGTTTTTGTCAAGGTAAAATTTAAGACACGCATTTACCATTGCAATATCAACACAAATGGCGACATATGCATGGACATACTGAAGAAGCGATGGAGACCAGCAATGGGAGTTGAGGTGATCCTCAACAGTGTGCTTCTGCTCATCGCAGAGCCAAATCCAGGTGAAATATGGTCAAATCATGGAGATGCGAGAGCGACTGGTTGCGGAAGGAGCCTGGTGCGAGGCTAGTAAGAGCTTCCCGCGGCCGCCGCCAGGGTGAGCCCGGGGACCTCGGCTCTTCCGTTCGGCGCTGCAGCGCGCGAGTTCAAGCCACCCACGGAAGTGTCACTAGCGCAGTCGCCGACTATAGCAGTTGCCGGACTAGCGCAGTTCTCACACTATCGCAGTCGCCAACACGGCCAGTCGTAGGAGACGAACAGTCGCATACTAGCGCAGTCGCAGACCCGCGCAGCTGCAGACTAGAGCAGTCGCCACGCGTTTTCTTCCCCTAGCGCAGTCGCCGACTAGAGCAGTTGCCGGACTAGCGCAGTTCTCACACTATCGCAGTCGTCAACACGGCCAGTCGTAGGAGACGAACAGTCGCATACTAGCGCAGTCGCATACTAGCGCAGTCGCAGACCCGCGCAGCTGCAGACTAGAGCAGTCGCCACGCGTTTTCTTCCCCTAGCGCAGTCACCGACTAGAGCAGTTGCCGGACTAGCGCAGTTCTCACACTATCGCAGTCGCCAAATAGATCACTCGGACGACTAGCTCAGTCGCCTACTATAGCAGTTGACAGACTATATCACGTAAAGACTACCGCAGAATACGACTAGCGCAGGTGACATACTCGCGCAGTTACATACGTCTCGTAAATAGTATCCCGGTAGCGCGAGTCAAGAAGCACACGCGCAACGACCTGCGCTGCGGTGCCGCTCATGCTCGAGTCGGATGAGACGGACTGTCACCACACCAACACAAGAAATTTATGTTTTTTAAAAAAATGGGCTCCGTCGTTCCCGGGGTGATTGCTAACCCCAGTCCATTCCCAACCTTCGTCAGTCTGAATATAGTATCAACGAGACTATGCTGGGAAAACTGGTTACGCGGACCGAACCCACGACCGAACCCGACTTACTATCCAGCCTCCAGGCACGGAACCCACTGAGCTACCACGCTGCGGCGAGACTGAGTGACATCCGAGCGCTGCGGAGACGGGTTTATCGAGAGCATGTTCTCGGATGGAGGCTCATGGTTCTCGGCTACGGCAAGCACATTGTGCATTCGTGCCGAATGCAAACATCGAGAACACTAAACCGAGTATTGTTCTGGACTTGAACCAAGAACGGCCTTTTTTGGGTGTAACAAAATGGGACCTGGGCTTCTAAGTAGTAAATAGAATTTGCGACTTGTGTGGAAAATTCCAGCACTGGCACGCTCCTGGTATATTATTTATGGATTTATGGATCAGCAAAGTCAAACATGACTTGGGTGTAAATCGATTAAGCTGGTACCAAGAGGGTGTGGAGTCTCCAGCACACAAGTATTTTCTGACGACTTTGATTTATTTTATGGCATAGAGTCAAGCCCAAAGCGGTCGTTTTAAGCCCTCTTTAATTAATTTCGGTTGAGTACTTACTGAGATATTTTTAGATTAGTGTGGAAAGTTGCGAGGACATATGGTTCTTTATCATCATTTTAAAGAATTTATAGAAATTCAACTATGGGGCTCACAGCATTGCCACTTTACTTTATGGCCATGCACACATTCTACTTTTAGATGGCAATAGTTTTACATCTTAACACTGCTGATAATACTTTGACGCAGCCATGTATTAATGCTCATGTCTGATCTGGGACGGTTCGGAGATGAACACTGTATTTATAAGCATGGCAGGTACAAATGAGAGTGAAGACTATTTTTACCACATTGCCTGACATATTATCTGACACCTCTGGTGAAGAAACAGTAAAAAATTGTATTAAGGCAAAAAAAAATTCTCTAATTTTCTTCCATTTATAACAATTCTTCAGAAATTCAAGTCGTGCTCCCACATCCTTGCCATTTCGTATTGTTGCCATTGCAGTATTTCTACTTTTGATGGTCTGAGAATCAACTCTTAACTCTAATGATAGCAACAGGCTGGCTGACAACTGTGTATGTGATTGGAAGGGTCCCCTTGCCCCTTGACATTTGTATAGCGTAAATATGAGCCTTGATCTTTTACAATTATTGGCTGAGCGATAGCGAAGCCCTGGACCGACTGGGTCCAAAATGTTTTGTCTGTCTGTTTGTTTGTCTGTCTGTTTGTTTGTCTGTCTGTTTGTTTGTCTGTCTGTTTGTTTGTCTGTCTGTTTGTTTGTCTGTCTGTTTGTTTGTCCGCGCGATTTCTCGAGAACGGTTCGACGTAGAAAGCTCAAATTTGGACCATATCTTTCTTGTATCATACCAGAGTCAACCTCCCCTCAGGGGCACCGCAGCTCAAGCGGTTTCTTAGATAATTTTCCCAATCCGCCAGTTAGGTGAGGTCAGTACGCGCCATGCTCCTGTCGTGGAGGGGCGGGTCAGTGACTCGAGTGGATCACCCTCGGTTAGGTTAGGTTAGTAGGGGCCTGGGTAGGTAAGGTTCAGGTAGGTAAGGGTAGGTTAGGGCTGGTTGAGCGGCATTGATAACGAAAGGATGATGTAAGATACGTTTGGAAGCCAGAAAATGAGCGTGGTTCCGACCGTGCGGAGAGAGTGACGCCCGCAGGGCGTCTTACTGACTGATTGGCCCCACAGGGTCGTAGTGGTCAGGTGACAGCCGCCGGCAGGCCAAGGTAGGCGTGCGCCAGGCGTGGAGTGGCGGAACAGTGATTTGCGATGAGCGAAGCCTGTTACGCCACGACGCGGTCTGGCGTACGCCTACCTTGTTTATTCTTGAAGTTCAGCCTGCTGGTGTTGTCATGAGGAAAACTATAATAATGTTGATATTGTTGAGGTATGTTTTTTTAATATATTTTTTTATTGTTAACTAGCATGATATTACATATTATATTTTAACAAGTTTTGTTGTTGTCTGTTTCTATAGCATGACATCTCATGACTTCAAAGGTATTACAATATGTATACAATATGCTTAAAATCCCATGTAACTAACTGCCAAATTAATTTCTACTAAATTGAAACTTGGAAACTTTAAAAGGGAATTGTTGTCCTATGGTAAAATAAGAAGTCAGATGAAAATTTACAAGTTACAATATTAACACAATGCCAAGTAGCTGGAAAGACGTATTTTCAAATTTACAATTGGTCAATGACTCTGGACACCTCATGACTTTTTGAAGGTATTACAATATGTGGATGTTATTTAACATCTTCTCTCCATATTTCAAGAGGCCAAAGATTTCTTTGAAGAGAGAATGTCAAAGGAAGGAGTTGCATTCTGGTGGCTGGATCGAAGGGCTGGATGGTTAACTGATTGATTACTTTTCCGGATCTTGGGGGATGTATCTATTGATCTCTGTGGGATGGAATTCAGTTCCTTTTATGTTGATGGACAGTTTGTCGTTTACCGGATTTCTCCACTCCCTGAGTGTTAAATACGCCAGAAGAGTATCATAGAGGAGCTTTAAAATAAATTTGGTGTTGCTGTCCACTGTTCTGTTAAAGAAATTGTTCCCACTTCTTACGGCATTCGATATGGTTTGGGCTGTGACGGTTCTGGCAAAATTAACGCCAACTTCTTCTTGAAGAAACAGGACCACACTTCCACACGCCCTTGTCCACATCTTCGCTTCCTTACTGCCCAACTTCAAAAATATAGGTTTCTGTAAATTTTTAAATATATCTTTTATCTTATACAAATAAGGGATAATTTTTATCCTGTATTTTTCAACAAAGTCTTTCCTCTCCTGAGACGTTTCTCTTGGTGCAGATGATTTGGCAAAGCATTGATAGTTGACATCTTTGTGTGCTTGTGTTTTTTGCCGGGTAGCAGTTGCACCCGGCAATCCTTGCTTCTCCATGGCTTTGATTGCCTGAAGAGCACATGCGAAGTTCAATAGCATGGCCTTCCCGTGAGACACGAAAGCTTTCTATTGTATCAATCAATTTGTTGTCATTCAGTAAGCAGTTAATATGAGGTTGAAGACCAAATTTAGATGCCATCTCTTTGATCAGGCGTCGAATAACCTCCTCTCCTTTGGGCTTCAATTTTAGTGCTCGGAGGTCCTTGTCGTCCTTTGCCAAGCCATATTTTCTAGATTTTTTATTCTTTTTCTTCTGGTGCTGTTGCTCTGCATTGCTTTGGAGAGAAGTACTTTCAGCTTGACAAGAACCAGTAGCAGGCAAGACCAGACATTTGTGGTTTAGGTCAGATATTCAAAGAAATACTTCAAAACACAAATAGCCGCAGATGATACTATGACGTGCTCGATCATAACGCAAGCGAAAGATGTGCAGAAGAGTTGCATAACTTACCATCAGAAGGGGTAGGATGGGGACATGAAACCAAATCATTGGGTTGGTCCTCAGTGTTGCTTCTATCTTTCGACATCACCTCAGCACTTTGTCTGGTAACTGCAGCAGAAAGAAGGGTCATTTGTGGTTTCAGAAAAAAGAAAAACAGTCATACTACAAGAAAAAAACCAGAGATTCAGATGTGATATGGGCTCGTGCTTCAACGTAGGACAGGCCAAAACTTCACACTAAAAGCGGTAAGTAACTTGCCTTTATTAGACGTAGTTTCGAAGAAACAAAGCAAATCATCTACTCCTTTTGGCTTGTCACAGGTAACTTCGGCTGGGAATAACAAATATGTTTGGTTTTAGACTCAGAAAAACAAAGAAATACTACAAGAAATGAATTAGAGCTTAAAGTGATACACAATGACATCCTTGAATTTAATACCACAACAATTTCTACAGATAAGGGGAGTCCCAGAGAGAAACGCAATGTTGAAATGATGTCAATCGATGACAAATCGACAACAATCTCTACATTATATTGATTTTGGGGAGGAAATGACATTCAAGCGATATTGAAACATTGTCGGTTTTAAAAATCAATGAGAAATCGGCAAAGCATTTCTCACTGGGGAGTAACTTACCATCAGAAGGGGTAGGATTGGGACATGAAACCAAATCATTAGGTTGGTCCTCGGTGTTGCTTCCATCTTTGGACTCTACCTCTGCACTTTGTCTGGTACCTGCAACACAAGGAAGAGTCATTTGTGGTTTCAGAAAAAGAAAAACAGTCATACTACAAGAAAAAAACCAGAGATTCAGATGTGATATGGGCCCGTGCTTCAATGTAATTTTGTATGGTTTGTCTGCTTCCAGCTTACGCGTTTGTGCTCTGCATTCAATGCTGGTGGCGGATTCATCTTTTTAATTTCAGATATTGACCAACCTACAATGTTGAGTTCAAAATATGTTGCAATATACGCAAAACTGTGTACAAAAAGAACAGTATACAAAATACAGAGTGAATAAAAATGCTGACCGTCTTTCTCTTCTATGCCTTTTATTTCCTTCCTGCAAATACTTATTAAGTGTCCTAGAGGCGTTTTATTGTATCTCATCTGATTTTCGTGGTGATGTGCTGTGGTACCTTAAAAGTAAAAACATCAATTTTTAGAAATAAAAAGCTATTAATTACTGAATTTATTATCCATTCATGTACTTCAGATTGCAGCGTGGCTGTTCTGAAAAAAGTTCACAGATTGGGGATTCTACACATTACGAACTTTATGTTATTAAATAAACATAATACTAATTTACCCTTGGCAGTCAATTGACTCTGCATTAGTAGAGCCATGTGGCTTGCAAAGGTTTGGGGTTTCATCCATGGACGTAGACCTGAAAATATCAACACAAATCCATAAGTCTGTAAAAATTATGTTCTAAAAAACAATGATCCTAAATTTTGGTTCAAATAAAATTTTCAAGAACAATGTCTGGAATTTATAAAAATTACTAACAATCTTAAAAAGATTAAATTAACAAAAGTTTGCAATTGTCGGTTTCCTATTTTAGCTTCAGTTACACTTCACAACGATCTTTTACCTGGGTAAAAAGAAACACAAGTAATTACAGTGAAATTTTCCCCTTTCTTAATTAACAATATATGTAGCTGTTGTTCAGCACTCGAACCTGCAATCCAGTTTCATCATTGATGAAGTCCGTATGGAATAGGGACCTTTTCTTTGAAGACTTTTTTTTTCCGTGGTGTGCATTTCTAGACATGAAAAGTACATTAAGTGTGTCCTTTTAAAAAGATTGCTGCACTGGAACATGTTCAAGCAAAACCAGCTTAGTATCTATGGATCCAAGAAAGCCTCAATATAATATTTAGTAGAACCGAACACGTTTCATTGTGAACCTGAAAGCTGTTGATGTAAATCTATAGCGATCTCACCAAAAACTTTTAGAATGTAGTACGGAACTCATAAAATGTGACAACTGCTTAGCCTGGTGTTGCTTCATTGTGTACTTCTGATGAAAAAGATGAAGTGTAGCTGTACGGACTCCCTCATTATGCAATTAAATTGTGTCTCCAAGCTCGCCAGCAGTAAAGTACCTGGACATCTGCTGTTCTGCTGCAGAATCTTTTTCCACTCTCGAAGTCTGTGACTATTAAGACATTCCAGTGACTTCCGATTGAGTAAAGTTTATATGACCACTCACAGAAGAATATTTCACCTCACCAATATAAAACCTAGGACCCTAAGGGAGCTCCTATGAGTCTTGTTCAATTCAATATAATTCCTCGATGAAGCAAAAACGGTAGTATAAATGAAAGCAAAGGCAGTAACACACTCACAATGAAGGCATCACCGCCAAGGCATGAGGCATCAAGGCATCGATGCTGCGTGGCGCTCGGGATGTGTACGCCCAGGAGTCAGTGGACAAAAAATTTAGTCATATACAGTACCGACATCTAGCAAAAATAAATGTCTGAGATATGAGGTCGGACAAATAGCTGAAATGCTTGATGCCGCTGGGGGAGGCTTGACATCAACCAGGGACATCAGCGTGATATGAGGTCGGCCAAATAGCTGAAATACTTGATCCCGCTGATGCCCCTGGCTTGGATTGCAAGGACAGGAATCACTCAAAACGGCGGTCAGAAAAACTAAAATTTCTGCTAACAAAGTTTACAAAATTCTTTGTTGCAAAAGTGAAGGTCATTTGTTCACATGTTCGCCCCTCTTACCTCGCACACACCTCCTACATACCTCCTACATACCTCCTACATACCTCCAAAAACCTCCAAAAACCTCCTAACTTACAATATTCATAGTACGTTTGCTTACCTTCGGATAGCCTTCCATCCTCACAAAAACCTTAACAAAGAGCTAGAAAAACACCCTATGGCCTCTTTGTTCCAATATCAGCCATGCTGTCATTGTGTGGTGGTTGGTACAACTGAAGTAAATAGTTGTGAAATCAGCAGAGAGAATACTGAAATAAAACTAGGAAAAGCTAACGCTTAAGGCTGAGCTCGAAATTTCACTCTCAAGATTGTAATTTTTTTTTAGTCCTGTTTTGTGTTTTCAATGTTTCATATGTTACAGTTGTTAGTTGGCCATACCTACATGTACACTCAACATAACCAACACCTACAGAACAAAATGTCTCTTTGTCTCAGTTAGTAGCCATAAAAATTTAGCGTAAGGTTCTCTTCACTCTTATTCACAACATATGTATAGGTTTTTTTTGACCATACAAAGGGTTTTCATTAAAAATATTCTTGTTGTATAATCCCAATGTGTTTTTTTGCATGTTGGCTTAATCATCATGGGTCCTCCATGATGGGACAGATCGTGAGACCAAAGCTTGGACAAGAGGGTGAAGTGAAAATAAAATTAAAGTCAGGTTAAGGTTAGCTCAGCCAACTATCTTGTGGAGAAAGTTTTAATTTGAAGTCAAGCAAATGATATTTAGATCATACCTACAGTCGGTGGGGTGCAGACCGCATGAGGCGCTGTCCAGAATTAAAAAAAAATTACTGCGGCGAGCTGTCTGTGCCGGGTAGGGATGCAGCTGGCGGCGACTCCGGCACGACGGCTTCGAGGAGTGCAGCAGCTGCTGCACGCTGCATTAGCACGCGGGCGTCTCGCGTGTCCTCGTCCCTTCGGCGTCACGGTCACGGGGCCTGCTCTCGGGCGGCGACCTCGGCCGCCATCTGAAACGTGCGCCCGAGCATCGCGAGGAGGCGAGGATCCTCGTTGCAGTGCTGCAGCAAGTGCTCGGGGAGTCTCTTGGTTGTCACTGTACATAAATGGCAGTTAAGCTTCAAATGGTCCACACCAATCCACAACACATACCCCTCACCTGTGCCAACAACGGGGTTCATGATGACGACGGAATAAAACTGAATAATAACTATAACATTACGTAATCATCGTTTTTTCGCATATGCAAACGGTACAACGGCAACTCAGACGGTTCAACAGTCTCTGCGCACACGTGATACATACACTCGAAAAAGGCAGTTCTCGATCCGAGCCCAGAACTTCACTCGGTTTGATGATCTCGGAATATGTACTCGCAGCGAAAACATTTCGTTCTCAGGGTAAGCGAGAGCATTCGCACTTGTATCAAGCGACGCGAGGTATCGGCTCCGCTCAGCTCCGCTCGGCTCGACTCGGCTCCGACCGCCATGACGATGGCCTACCCACATCTTCTGATGTTCACCAAATTCAACTCTCACACGTGTCTCCCCTTGTTCCACATTGTTCCACATTTGCTCCAATTTGTTCCATAATATTTGGTGAGAGATGATGGGCTAAAAGAGGGGTCCCGGGTAGGCCATCGAGGCAAATTTCCCATCTTATTAAAAATGACCAAAATATTTGTCAAAGGCCACAATGGTTTGTGGAAAAATTTGTTCTGCCTTTGTTCCCGCTTCTTTTCGACATAAGCCTGCATTTATTTACGATTTCCCGAAAACACGGGCGCGGCGGGCAGACGCCCGTTCAATGATGATCGCTGGAGCCAGCTATAAAATCACGGACATCAAGTATTGGTCACAATTGATTGTTCCGTTGTTGTTCCGCTGTGTCGTCACGGTTCCGCATCAAAACACGTCCTATACCCGGTGTATTTATTAAACAGGCACGGCCAACACACGTTCCTTCTAATGTGCCAGAAGTCTTACCACCCTTTAGTCTATGAATACAGGGTGTTTCTGGTAACTATGTACACCTTGAAAGTGGAGGTAGGTCTCGCCTAAACGATCGATTCGACAGCGGCAACGCAGCGCCACGCTCCGGCACTGCGCCGCGCGCCGCCACCGCTCCTCACCGGCGCTGCGCTACGCTCCGCCACCGCTCCTCACCGGCGCTACGCTCCGCCACCGCTCCTCACCAATGTGTTGCCTACCTCACGGCGCAGGTGAGCGGCAACTTGAGAAGGGCGTAACTCCGTAACGGCGCGTTTCCGACCCCTAGTTCCTTGACGAAAAACGATCGTTTAGGCGAGACCTACCTCCACTTTCAAGGTGTACATAGTTACCAGAAACACCCTGTAGACCGACATTGAGATGAATTGTTCCATTATTGTTTCTTATTGTTCCACAGCGGAACGCGTCCTGTGTTTTATATGATATACAGGGACACGGCCAACAAACGTTTTTTCTTAAGTGCCAGAAGACTTACTAAACTTTGGTCTCCAAATGAGTAGACAATAAGAAAAATCGATCTGTGAATTGAATAGACATTAACAAAGATTGTTCCATTGTTGTTCCTACTTGTTCCGCAACGAAACGCGTTTTGTGTCCTATCTATTAAATACATGGGCACGGCCAGCACAAGTATTTTTAAAATACGATAGGAGACTTACTAAACTTCGGTCCATAAATGGAATTTACAGTAAAAAGGACTGTTCCATTGTTGTTCCTACTTGTTCTGCACTGAAACGCGTCCTGTGTCCTCTCTAATTACTACAGGGGCACGGCCGGCGCAAGTTCTTTTAAAAATACGCCAGAAGACTTACTTAACTCCGGTCTCTGAGAGTTTAGACAGTACGAAAGATTGTTCCATTGTCGTTACTATTTGTTCCGCAACGAAACGCATTTTGTGTCCTATCTATTAATTACATGGGCACGGCCAGCACAAGTATTTTTAAAATACGCCAAAAGACTTACTAAACTTCGGTCCATAAATGGAATTAACAGTAATAAGGACTGTTCCAATGTTGTTCCTACTTGTTCCGCACTGAAACGCGTCCTGTGTCCTATCTATTAACTACAGGGGCACGGCCGGCGCAAGTTCTCTTAAAAATACGCCAGAAGACTTACTTAACTCCGGTCTCTGAGAGATTAGACAGAACGAAAGATTGTTCCATTGTCGTTACTATTTGTTCCGCAACGAAACGCGTTTTTGTCCTATCTATTAACTACAAGGGCACGGCCGGCGCAAGTTCTTTTAAAAATACGCCACAAGACTTACTTAACTCCGGTCTTCGAATGACTAGGCAAAGACAAAAACAGTTCCATTGTTGTTCCCTAACGTAAATCGTCCTGTGTCCATTTAACTACGGCCAACACTGGTTTTTTTAAATACCTTGGAAGACTTACCAAAGTTCGGTGTTTGTACGAACAAACAATAATATCATTTGTTCCATTGCTGTATTTTATTGTTCCACAACGAAACTATGACGAAACGCTTCCTGTGTTAATACAGGGGAAGGGCCAACAAAAGTTTTTTTTTTTCAAATGTACCCGAAAAGTAAATATCCTCCGGTCTTTCAATGAACACAGAATAAGAGGAATTGTTTCTTTTATTGTTTCTCATTAGTTCGCAAAGAAACACGTTCTGAGCGTGGTTGCAACCGTGCGGGGAGAGTGACGCCCGCAGGGCGTCCTACTGACTGGTCCCGCAGGGTCCTACTCGTCAGGTGACAGCCGCCGCAGGCCAAGGTAGGCGTGCGCCAGGCGTGGAGTGGTGGAACAGTGATTCGCGATGAGCGAAGCCTGTTACGCCACGACGCGGTCTGGCGTACGCCTACCTTGTTCTGGTAACTACGCGGCAGAAGGGCGGAACAAACAAATTCGTAGGTGGAACAAACTATGGTCTATGGTACAGAACGATTAAAGAGCGCGAACTGCTTTCCGCACGCGACGTGGAGATGGCCCTGCCCACGCAGGTTTTTTAAAAGTGCATTAGGAGACGACCTCACTGCAAAGATGGGTAAATTTTGAAGCCGTCAAAACGACGCAGAACATCGTCCACGTCTGAAATGTCAAATGACACAAGGCACGGGGTCCTGCCACCCGTCATGCTGCCAACCCAGTCTTGCATGCGCTGCGGCTCGGGTACGAAGGGCTCCAGGAGCACGACGAACCGCCACAGGCGTTCGTCGAAGGATGCCTCACGCACTGCCCCCCCTGAGCTTCGTCATTTTCAGAAGATCTTCAATAGGGAGATCGTCGAAGATTTTCACCAGAAGATCCCTGGGTAGCGTGTCCAGAGCTGGCTTCCACAGTGTAGGGTCCCGCGCTATACGGCTCGTTTGGCGGCACACTACGGCGAGGGCGCGGAGGTCCCTCCGGTTCAAGTACCTACATACTTCGAGCACTAGCTCGTCAGGGAGAGGGAGCCTCGTCGCCATTGTATGTGTGGCTGTAACATGAAAGATGAATACATAAGGCGGTGTTTTGACTGCACGCGGACTTCAGTTACTAAGAGGCACGGAGCATGAAAGGGCAAGGGCCACAGACATGTCAATCGATCTTCAAAAACGGAAGATAAAGACCAAAAGTATGGAGAAACGGTAATGGGTGGTATGAGGAATCGCACAGAAGGGAGAATATCCGCCACGGGACGTCCGCGGGCCCGACTGACAAACTTTACTAGAAGGAGCAGCTCGGAGTGTGATTGCGCGTCTGTGGCATTCTATAGTCGTGCTCAAGCTGCTGTAAAGCCTACGCCTCTCTGCGGTGAGCACGTGGCGGAAATACCAACTGCTGCGCCTTTCTCAAACCACCCATCACGGTCCTACCCACTTAATTTGCCTTTCATGTTCCGTTATTGAGGATGGTTGGAAAGACCTATGGCTGCAATAATTCTTCGTGCCTCTTCAGTTGAAGGCTGCGTGCCGTCATAAAATACACAAATTTCTAACTTCAGTCCCGAGGCCGCACGATAGTACTGCAATAGGTGATCCTTTATAATGCGTAATAGCCATACCAGCGAAAGCTCTAATCAACATACTGATATGATAGTGACACGACGAATCGGGTGATCCGATGCGGCCACGAGCCGGCTAAAACTGAAAGAAACGCGGAGTTTGGTCACAAGTACCACTCAGTAGCCTAGCGCGGACCTACGCCAAGGTATTTCTCTTCATTACTATAGACACAACAGTTTATCATGGCGCCGCGTACAGTGACGCGAGAGAGAACGCTTTCGTGTCGGCTTCTAACGGCTTAAATGCAGTTAATACATGATTCCGGTGCTACTGCGACTAGAGACGTTAACGGACAGAGAAAGAGTACGGAAGGATTCACAAGAGATTGACAATCGCGGTCATCATCACGCACGCGCAGCGCCATCGTCCATGAAATAATGCGAATGCGATGGGAAAGCGTCACCGCTAATATTCCTTTTATTTGCTTGTTTCAAGTGACGCCATCCGGCGTACCGTATTTCTTCATTCATAGCTACGTTAAATCGTTATTGTTGACGTATTGGATTCAGTCAATGAAAGGAAGCATTGAATCTACAACACTTTATACGCTATCCGACTGTGTTATCCGGTCCCTAACTGAAATAATTTTCTTCTAACCGCAGTAAACAGAACGCCGCGCGCTGGGTGTGAAGTGATCAGGTCTTCTTTTCCGCTGTGTGCCTCGCGAGTCGTGCGGCTGGCTGACGACGGCTGGCAGGAGGCGTCCAGGACAGCCAAGCGAAGACGACACCGGCCTCAGCTTGGCCGGGCGCGTACTCCTCGCGCGTATTCCCCACGCTGGCTCCTCGCGCGTCTGCTGCGGCCCACGCCAACCTGCGGCACCAAGTCCAGCAGAGCTCGGCGGGACACGCCTGAGATCTGTGGACCCTCAACGTCGGCGTTCGTTAAGAGTTCTGCCACCTCTGCTACGGTTCGTCGCGGAGCAATGGTGAAGAGAGGTAAGCTCGTGAATTTTAATTTCACCTCATACCTACGAACCAGGGTTCCGAAGAAAAAAGGCGCACCGAAAGTAAGAAGTTTAGCAGGACTGCGAAAGCAGACCAAAGGGGTTAAGAGTTGACGCGTGACGCTTGACGCTAACACCCATTTCTTCCACTTTTTAAATACAGTCGAATCGCAAATGAAAGGATCCCCGCGGCTTAGGCTACTCAGGCTACTGCGTCGTGCGTCAGATCACCTCTAAATCGATCTGGCTGGATTTATTTTCATGACTGCAGGGTCGCTTGTCAGTTGTTTCTCCATAGGTTCTATTGCAAAACAACTGACAAATGACCCAGCACTCCAGCTAGCACCCACAAAACTCGCCACCAATAGGCACTTCCAACGAGGCTCGTGAACGGTAGTGCGTTTAACGGCAGAGGTGGTTTATCGTTTTATCACACCAACCCTTTCCACTTTCGAGGTCCGCATACTTCGTCGACCCTCGATGTAAATGCCTATTTTGGTATGCCGCGGTAAACTGGTTTGCCCCTGACGTTTGGGTGGGGTGTTTCGCATCGGTCAATTTCTGCCAGGGGCCCCACTACGGAAGTAGAAGAATGCAGAAACAAGCAGTGTGTGAAATGGTAGGCTGAAGACTAGCTCCACCGCGTGACGCAATGCACTTTCTCATAGCTACAGTATTACTAGTAGTATTCTTGTTCTTCTACGTCCGTTCTGGAGTCTCGTGGAAATGCCTGTAGGATATTGTACAAAATCGGACCCAAGTGTAACAAACATCTTGACCCGACCGTATCGCGGCCGCGACCCCGCAGCTCACCGCCAGCGGCACGGGGCCGGGCAGTGCGGCCAGCGCACCACCGCGAGGGACGCGACGCGGCGGCGGGGCAGGGGGCCTATTACGTACTTTCCGTGTGGGGACGGGACTCTCCGGCCCGGGAGTGGCCCCGAATCCGGTGCCGATCCGGTTGGGGCGTCTTGGGCTATTCTGTACGCCGCACGGATTCGCCGCGGAACGGTTCCGGCCGGGATCGGGCGACTTCGGCTGGGTTCGGGTGTTTGCCGAAGTCCGGTGCGCACGGTTGCCGTATCGTCGCCGCTCCGACGCTCTGAACCAATCAGATGCGAGTGACCAGTCGCTTGAGACGCGCGTTCTGGAACGCACATTGTTTTGATTGCTGGGAGAGAGTGAGGTTGTGCGGTTAGGTTTTCTGTGTTCGTTTATTTACTGCGGAGTTCTCTTTGAAGTGTTTGCTGTATTTTGTGAACGTGCCAAGATCACTGCCTAGTTGAAGTTTTTGAAACATGGCTGACGCAATGGAGGTAAGATTTGCCAATTTGTTATGTGCTAATACAAAGTGAAATGTTTTGAAACCCACATTGGTTTGGCGCTGAGTAATTTGTAATCTTCGGAGTGTCGTACACTTTGGATTACAGTAACAGTGTGCTCAAGATTATCTCGTTAGGTAACTTCAGACGCTGAAAAATTTTACATTGTCGTATTGCTTTTAACAGGATGCTGCCACCCAACGCGTGACCACGAAGCAGAGGGAGGTTATGGTCGCATTCATGCATGAGAACAACGCTCTAGCAACGGGTCGCTTCACCACTGCTGATGGGGCCAAGAATAAAGCCAGGTTAACCAAGGCGTTCAGTGACAAGTTGAATTCCGTGGCTGACGGGGCCACGAAAACCCCCGATAAGTGGATTAAGGTATGTCACTGCAGCATGCGACGCAGAATTTTGTTAGAACCATGCTCATGGTCTTGGCAACGGATGTATTTATGTGTTATGTGTTACAGTGCTGGCAAGATTGGAAAAGTGACGTAAAGAAGAAGGCTGGCAAAATCAGGCGGCATCTGAACGGGACGGGCGGAGGCCCTGCTTGTCGCTTGCAGCTGACTCCACTTGAAGAACAAGTGATACAAATCATGGGTGCTGTCGCAGTGACTGGCCAGGAAACTGTTGATCCCTTCGATGTAAGTATTTTAGAGTGCTCCTCAAAATCAAATGCTTATGGTGTATGTGGTTGATTGTGTAAAGACATTTCAAGAGGGCAAAGCATTGGTCAACCTATTTTCCTTCTGTTCCCAGGCTCAAATGGAACTTCAGCAAGAACGTCGAGACAGTGCTGCTGAGATCCTCAATCCTGAGCCATTGACTTCTGGTTCAACAGTAGTGTTGCACTCCTTTCCTCTCCACAATGGCATGGATGTGGATGAGCTGGTTGATAGATCGAGCGCCACTGCTGTGACCATCCCACTTCCGGAACCAAGTCCTTCAACCTCTGATTCGACTGATCTCAGCATCGGAGCTGATCATGAAAGTCAGGGGAGTCAGCGAAAGAGGAAAAGTAAGGTTTTATTGCAATTTTAAAACAATAACAAAAGTATAATTTGGTTGTTATTTTATTATAATTCCATTTCTCCCTCATTGCAGAATCTGAAGGTAGCAGCCTGACAAGGAGTACAGAGACCATGGAGAATCTCAGAAACTCCAGCGCATCACTGAACCGTATGTCGAGTATCAAAGAGAGTCGGTACCAATTGGAGTTGAGGAAGTTTGAGTTGGAACTAGCCAGAGAGGAAAGACTGGCCCGCCAAGAAGAAAGACTGGCCCGCCAAGAAGAAAGACTGGCCCACAAAGATGAAAGGGAGTTGGAGTTGGCCTCAAGAACAGCTGCAGCCATGGAGTGTATGGGGATGGCTGTTACTGCTGCTATGCAAACGTATGTATATGTTAGTTGGTTGAAAACTATAATCCGAGTAAGTTTGCCCATCCCTGTTCTATAATAGTTGTGTTTTGTTACAGATTTCAGAGTTACCTGCAGAATAAATGAGCCGTCCATTTTAAGTTGCTAGCCAGCAGTATCTTAAGCTTTATCCTTCTTGTGAGCGTGAAGTAATTTTATCTTTAATTCATTGTTATTGTTTGGCATAATTGTGTGCCATGTTTCTCATTTTGATGTTAGTGATGTAAGTGAGTTATTGTGTTTAGTCATTCAATTCTTGTTGTGATAACAATTGTGGAGTGTTTTTATCTCAATTTATTTATGTTTTTGACTAGTGAACTAAGAGTTTTTGTCGGGTCCATCCCATTATATCTTTTATTTAAATCATACATTAGAACAATGTGTGTTGCTTGTGATAAGAATGAGAATTTATTGAGTCATGGCTTTTTTTTTCTTGTCCATCATAATGAAAAGACTGATCATATTTTTTTTGTGATATTTTCTCAAAATACTTTTATATTTGACTTTGGAACTAAAGGTTTTTGTCGGGTCTATCCCGTTCTATTGAAACTTACTTTTATTTAAGTTTTGTTGAAATGATGGGTGGTTGCTGTGACATGAATGAGAATTCATCTATACACTGTCTTCCTTGTTCATTATAATAAAAAGACTGATCTTATTTATTACTGTTTGGTAATTTTTAAAACCCAGTATGAGTTCATTTTGTTCTTTCCAAATGGGATGAGTTTAAGTGAAGAAACACACAGCACATAAATTATCAGAGGTTTAATAGCCAAAATAGACAAAACAAAGAAACCCCCAAAAATTAACAGTTAGCGTCTTAGTCTGAGAGCCACTGCAGCTCTTATCCGCTCTCCTTCTACTCTGAGGGGGTTTCTTCCTCTCACTGCACCCGCATCAGGAACACCACCTCCCTGCATCTCTTCCTGTCGTGCTGCCATTTGCTGCTCTTCGTCTAGATCCAAATTGGCTCTGGTGCAAATATTGTGAAGAACACAGCAGGCATTTATTATGCGGGATGCCTTTAGAGGCTCATAGTGTAGTGCTATATGTCGGAGAAGGCATCTGAACCTCCCCTTCAGCAGCCCAATGGTCCTTTCAACCACACTTCTTGCCTCTCGGTGGAAAATGTTGTACTGGGCTTCTTGGGGCCGCAGATCAGCCTCAGAAAAGGGTGTATGCCATGGCTCTAATGGGTACCCTGAGTCTCCTAAAAAAATTAAGAAAAACTAAAAATAATGTTTATTGAGTACAAATTTTCTAAAAAAAATTTAGCGTCACTTACCCAGAAGCCAGCACTGCTCCCCATTGGCCCAGGTAGTCTCTAGCCCTGCCCGAATACTAGATTGGCTCCAAATGTAGGAGTCATTTGCCGACCCATTAAATCTAGACACCACATTGATTATTGTATTGTCCGTGTCACACACCTGAGAAAGACACAGAATATAGAAATTAAATAACACTGCTGCTCATCATACCATTGCACAATTTAAATTAATTATTTCGACACTTACAATCTGAGCATTCATGGCGTGAAAACCTTTTCTGCACATGAACAACTCCTCGTGCTCCAAGGGCTGTTTGATGGCTATCAAGGTTCCATCGACAAAGCCAAGCACCCCTGGAATGCCACATTTCCTAAAGTTCCTAAAATATAAGAGTTACAAGCATAAAGTAATTTTCAAGAAAAAGTTAAGGATGTTACAATTAATTCCCAAATTATTACTTCTCTATTAGTGTCTGCCTCTCTGCAGCTGAAGCTGGAAACTTGATGTGACGACAAATGACTTCCCTCGTCTGCAGTGCATCCGTCACAGCAGCAATGGCTTTGGACACTGAAGGTTGACTTAAACCCAAATGGTGGTTGCTGCCAACACCTTTTTGATAGCCACCTTGTCCATAAAAGTGGAGGTCACACAAAACCTGGAATTAAAAAAAAATAAATTGCCAATGCAATTTTTTAAATTTTTTCTTTTTCAATTCTGAAGTACCACTCACTGTTATCTCCAAGGGCACTGCTGTAGGACGCACTCCCTCGTGCAGATGGGGCCTTAACTCTTCTATCAAAGTTCTGGCCAAATCTCTTGATAGTCGATACAAACCCTTAAATGCAAATTCACTCTCTTCGAACGGGTTGGACGCATCCCTAAGTTGGCGCAGTCGCTCCCTCCTCACGGCATGTTCGCGTTCTCGCCCCTCTTGCTCCAAAATTTCTTCAGCTAACACTAACTGTTGAGCTACTACTAAAAACTCCATGGCTCTATGCCAAATCACACTATTAACAATCTTTGCACTCAGAGAAACACGATCCTTACGGTACACAGGACTCGGACGGAATGCGGTTTCCGACACTCAGGTAGTGTCGGGAGGAACACTCGGGCCGGGAGGGGACTTTCCGGGCCCTCGGAAAGTACAGAATAGCCCTCGGGCGCGTCCGCCCGGATTCAGGCGGACTTCCCGGGCGGCGGCTCCCGATCCGCTCGGGTCGGCCGGTACGTAATAGGCCCCCAGGATGGATGGCGTACTGCCGCGGCGGGGGCGCGCGCCCGACGCCCAACCCTTGTCCTTGTAGTGCCAGGCCCTTGGGACCATTTGAAAAACCGGAACAGGACCCGCCGTACCCACGGCCATCCACTTGATCCGGCACCCGGCCGCTCCGGAGGGGGGCCGCGGGGCGGATAAGTCCGCGGGACGGGTGCCGAACAGCAGCACCGACCCCGCTGTCCCGGACCCCGCGCCGGGTCCGGCGACACGCGTGCGGGCTGGGCTGTGGAGGCATGTTCCATGTCCATTGCAGGACTGGCAGTGCAGTACTTTCCCCTCCGGAAATGGGGCTGGACACGGCGTAGCCACGCCGACGACGCCGTCCTCAGACGTGGCCGACGGAGGAGCTGGGGTCTCCGACGAGCCGGGAGGCGGAGGCCCGGGCCGCGTGCGCGTCGTATTCCGCGGGGGAGGTGGGAAGGGGGGGGGGGGGCGGGGTGCGGTGGGTGGGGGAGCACAGGACCGAGTACTGCCCCCTGGACGACAGTGCGACAACGTCGCTGAAACGTGGCATCACCGGTGGGCATAGACAAAACTGTGGCAGTGCAGGCCGGGCCCCCGCTCCGGAGGGAGGCAGCAGCCCGGGCCCTTACCTGTGCAGCCCATGAGCCCAGAGCTGCGAGCCGGCCCGGCCCAGCCCGAGCGGCCCCTCTGCGCCTCCATGCACAAGCTCTACCCCCACCCCTCCTCCCCTCTCCGTCTTGCAGTGAGGACATGCAGACCTGCAAGGCAGGCGGCGGCGTAAGAGGGAGAGAGAGAGAGCCGGGCGCGACAGACAGAGCGAGGTAGAAGCGCGCGCATGAGAGAGAGAGACAGAGAGAGAGAGAAGGGAGAGGGAGAGAGAAGGGGCAGAGAGAAAGGGAGAGATGGAGAGAGAAGGGGGAGAGAGCAAGGGAGATAGAGGGATTTCATTTCATGTATTTTATTTATGGTACAGATTCATAAAGGGCTTTTTCAGTCCCACTGTCGTACCCCCACCGCTCTCTTACAGATAAGAGAGAGAGAGAGACGGAAAGAAAGGTGCGCGACAGACACTGAGATAGAAGGGGGTGGGGAGAGTGAGAGAGATAGCTGGAGAGGCGCGTGATAAGGGGAGAGAGAGACGATAGGCTCACGCACTTGAGTGGTGTAACGGGAAAAAGAAATGAACTCGTATAAGACGACTTACCCCTGAGGTACCGGACTGTATTCGCGCCGCATTCCATGGTGATTCCGGGAGACTGCGGAGCAACATGCCGGTGGTAGGTGACCGAGGCGCACGAAACGTCGTGGTACCTGCCAACGTACAGTACTTGTAGTTTGAAAACCTCTCTTACTGCAACCACTGCAACCACACACGCCATTTCGCACGATTTAGCACTCACCATAGGCATGTCGGATGCGGTCCGCGGCCGTTGCGGGGTCCTGGCGACAGAGACGTGTTTAAGGGTGTGCAATCGTACTTTTTTTTATTTCATAAATCGATAGTTTTGAATGCGCTGATTGTAATGGTATGTGTCTGTCCCTCCTAGCCCGTCTAGTTTTGGCTCTAGAACCGTCCAAACATTCGCTTTTTCCACTTTTTGAGCCAGTCAAACTCGAGAATTTAAAATGGTATGGTGACGAGACTTCCCATAAACAGAGTACTTTACTTGGACTATGTTTTGAAATAGTTTTCGTGTCAGTGCGATTTCCAGGAAGGCTCCTGGAATCAGTTGAAAGTGGACCGATATCAGAGAAGATTTGCAAGTGGAGGGCAGCGAAAGACCAAGTCGAAATTACATTCAAAACATTGCCTCATACTTCCTCTACAAGATGAGACCAATACCATATTTGTAAGTCAACTGCAATTTGAGCTTGACTGGCTCAAGTGCAGGCCTTTTTCGAGTTCCAAGCATGAGAAGAGAGAGACAGGCTACACCTTCTCACTCGCACGTGGCGGGGTGAGGAGGTGCGTGGTGCGGGGAGCCGTCCCTCCCCCTCCTCCCACCGCTGTGACAATGCGCGACGTCTGCCGGAGCACCGGAGCCCGCTAAACATTACAATAGGACGAATTCGACAAGCCCCATCCTTTTAAACCTGACGGTAAACCAAATCTAGACTGCCAAATTATTAACACTTGCAAGTCACTCCATCGTTTTCGCTGCCTCGTGGCAGTGTGATTTCGTTGTTGAATCGTGATCGTGCGAGGTTTTAGAGCCGACTTGTGGTTGCTGAAAATCCGGAAGAAGAGCGAAACTGAGCCAAACTCTGGTCCGGAAAGCCGGAGCTGGCCGGTTGCACCGACTTCGGCGGTGTTGCAGCGGCGTTGCCACCTTGTCTGTTGGGGAGGAGGTGGTCAGCCTACCCACCCCTCCCACCCCCTTGTCCTTGTATTACCGTAGGCCCCTAGGACCCTTTGGCTAAACCGGAACAGGACCCGCCGCCGGGACGCAGTTTTGAGGGCTCCGGGCCGTGTCGAGCCGCGCCAGCCCGAAGGGCTCCTCCCCCCTCGCCGATCGCTCCCCGCGGGCCCGGCCCGGCCAGGGAGCCCCCGCCGCGGAGGTGGGGGCGGGAGCAGGGGGGCTCCCTGGCCGGGCCCGCGGGGAGCGATCGGCGAGGGGGGAGGAGCCCTTCGGGCTGGCGCGGCTCGACACGGCCCGGAGCCCTCAAAACTGCGTCCCGGAAAAGCCGCGACAAGCGAATTTCGCGGAACGATTCTATGGACACCGTTCAACGCATCGCAGAACGGAGGGCAGGGACGAGTAAAGGAAGAGTGCGCCGAGGGGATAACAGTCTCCGATTTTTTAATTTCTACCCCGAGATAGCCGCAATTCAAGGGTAAACTTGGACACGTTTTCCGGAAAATCCAAAAAATTTCCACGCTCGTCAACCTTACTCTCAGCAAGATTGAGGCCTCCTCCACTCGCTCACAAATTTTCAAAACGAACCGTCCCATACGGAAGGCGTGCTGACGTTAGAAAGACATACGAAATCACCTTTCGGAGCGCCGCTCAGAGGCCGCCGCGCGGCTGCCGGGGCGGGTGTCGCGCTTGAAGGATCTCGGAAACCTCGGACGGCCAACTGCAAGAAACTCACCGGTTGCGTGGGCACGCGTGCAGGCAGCTGTGGCTCGCGTCCTGGAGCGCGTAGCTGCAGCACGGCGTCATGTCCTGCGGAGTGCGGCTGCAGCACGGCGTCAAGTCCTGCCGAGTGCGGCTGCAGGACGGCGTCAAGTCCTGCGGAGTGTGGCTGCACCACGGCGTCTTGTCCTGAGGAGTGCGGCTGCAGCACGGCGTCATGTCCTGCGGAGTGTGGCTGCCGCGGCCCTCCCGATACGAATGCCGCCGGAGTGCCGCTCGCAATACGAGCTGGCAGGGCTGACTGAACGCAGAGGGGAGCCGACTCCCATACCTGCTCCAGGTGTTCCGTCCCGTGCGAGAGGATGGGGGCGGGGGCGGGCCGGGGACCAATCTTTACGTTGGCCCTAAGGGCGCGTCGGTCGTTGCTCCCGGCTACTACGGCGCGCACCGTGCGTACGGGCTTTGAGACGTAGTAAATATCTCTTGGAGAGGCAGACAATGCGACCTGTCACTAAGCCCCCTAAAGCCCCCGGCCTGAAGTCACTGCCCCGCCTCCGCAGTGATCGTTTGCATGACAGAGGGGCGGGTGACGGATGACTTCGGAGGGACCCGGCGTGGGCGGTGTCGTCCTCCCCCACCCTCCGCAAAGATCCGGAAGGTAGGCGGGCGGAGCGGGGCACCGACACGGGGGCGGCGCCCCCCCCCCCCCCCCCTCCCAGCGGACAGCGTCACCAGCAGCAGCAGCGGGGCCACGGCGCCGACACAATCGCGCGCTCGCACTCCAACGAGACCGAGGGCGACCGTCTCCAGCCGCCACCCCCTGCTGAGCGGCCGCGGGCGGACGCCGGCACCCTCCGCGGCGCGGGTGCGGAGGGACTGCGCGAGGCCTTAGGGCCGCGGCCAGGCCGGCCGGACGGCAAGGCGTAGAGCGCGTACACGAAGAGCGATTGGGACGGAGACACCCAAAAGTTCCAGCCAGGGCCGGCCGAGCACACGCATACCTCGCGGCCGACGCGCCGCCGTTTCGCGAGGCAGCTGCCGGTGACCGCCACCCGCAGGCCCCGCAGCGCGCACCCCGAGGCGCCGACGGTGGCCGCAAGCAGCAGCACGAAGAGGCGGAGCTTGAACAGGTGCAGCAGCCAGGGCGGCGGCCCGGCGCCGACACCCGTACGACGGTGTGTGCCAGGCTCATGGAGAGGGACCGGGGGAAGGGGGAGGGACCGGGGGGATCGGTAGCGCGCGGAAGTGCCGCCCCGCCTCGCCCTGACCTGCGCCGCCCCGCGACGCGCCGCCCCGCGGGACAGGCCTCCAGCCTCCAGGCAATCGCTCTGCTGGGGCTGCCGCAGGACCGCGGGGCCGGGCGGGGGAAAACACTGCGACGGAAGGGTCCGTGCCCGCGGCGCGCCTCCTCTATCGGCCACGCTGCTGTACGCTTGTCGATTAAAACTCTTTCCCTGTTCGAATCACTGTTAAATGCACACCTAGGTTTTACACCGAAATACTAACCTTCTCACGCCTCATACCTTGCTCAGAGCACATGTTTCCCGGAGCAGTACGTTGCATTTCCTTGTCTTGGATTTTCGTTCGATATATCCGCCGTCTTTCTTTACAAAACATGATACATGGTAAAAGATAAATCAGCATCGCTCCCGCACAGAATTTACAAATTACTACAAACAAAGCCTCGCCCCGACGAGCGCCTACGCCCCCTGTAAACAATACGACACAGCGACACCGGCCGTGTCGAGCACAGCCAATCACAGGTGCAGCACACACAGCGATTTCTGAACGTACACGTGTCTGCCGTGGTTGTATTTTTGATTTTTAAAACTGTTGTCCAGCATCGTTGACGTTGACACTTCAGTACAAAGGGAACAAGAACGTAAACACCGCTTTTGAAGACAGTAATTGTTTCGAACGCAGGCCTTTTCGTAACGTCTTCGGCTTGTCGGCGTAACGATCACTTATGCAGAACAGCAGGCGGGAGAGGGCGGGGAAGGGAAGACGGGAGAAAGGAGGGGGGCGGGGATGGGGGAGAATTGTCTTCCTGGTCAGCTGATCGCAACTCCGGGGCAGTGTTCCGCACAGTTCCGCCGCTCGCCCACCCACCCGCCCACCCACTGACGACCGGCCGGCCTTGTCCTTACCGCAATATGGAGAGACACGGTAAGCCACATGCTATCGTTTCTTAGTCGCAAGTTCCCGGCGCTGACAAACAGGGCAGTCTCTGCGTAGCGTTTGTTTGCGGCTCCGAGTCGCGTGGTCCGTTTTGGGACAGTAGTCGGGCGCGCCCTTGGGGACACGTGACGTGCCTCATTGTTTCTCATTGGCGAGAGTTCCATTCATTAAACTGCCGGGGGCGGTGCTGCCATGTTTACGTCGCCGCGGGAGGTGGGGGGGGGGGGGGGGGGGGGGCAGCCGGACACCGCGACGCCCGGGTCGAGCGGGTGTCGTGGCTCCTGTTCCGGCATTGCCCAAGGGTCCCATGGGCCTATGGCACAACAAGCACAAGGGGGATGGTGGAGGGGGCACGGGTAGTCCGAGAAGTCGTGCGGGGGGAGTCGACCCTGACCGGATGTCTGTTTCAGCTGATGCTGTCCAGCTTCCCGAACCACGGCTGAGGACGGAGGGAAGAGTAGTAGTAGTAGGAGGAGGAGGGAGAGGGGGGTGGGGTGGGGGCTGTCATGCAGCGGTTTGGTTTCGCTAATGTGCTGGGGTTGTGCCGCTCTAACAGCTGATGTGTTGCTTCGTTGCAGTACTGCGCCGCCGCGCAGCAACAAGGCGTTCCCCTTGTCGGGGACCTTTCGGGGTGCCGGCAGCAGTGCTGCGCCCCCGCCCTACGCGGGGGCCTACTGCAGCAGCGGCTGCCGCCCGCGCCTGCGCCGCCCGCGCCGCCCGCGACCTGTTACATACAGGGCCTGCACTGCAATCCCAACAGTGATGTACACTTCAGCTGTGATGAAACCCCATGCCAGCTGCAGCTGTCGTATTTTTCACTAATCACGGTTAACAATGAGGAGTTCATCACACGTAGCTGCGATAAAGCTCCATCAATACGTTTGCCTGTGATGAAGGTCCAACTGCAATGGTCATTGTAGCTCCAGGTGTATTATTTCTGACTTATCACGCTTGTTCTTCATCACAGCTAAACGTATTGATTTCATCAAACTTGCGTAGACAGTGTGTACGTACACAAACTATTGCACATCAATGAGAATGATCGCACTGTATGTCCGCACGGTACACAGCACTTCTTGGGGGAAGGTGGTCCACGGTCCATCTCACACCATCGCGTTGATATTTCTTTGGTCAAAGTGGAAAGGGTTGCTCATTCCTCGCGTAACACTGCAGGGGCAAGAAGGAAGAGTTAATACAGTGCTGGACACTGAACACACATAGAAAATAATTTTAAACAAGTCAACTAGTATTTTTTATGGTGTATTTTTGACACTTTGCGATAGCACGCTATTAACTACTTGTTTGTGCCATGTAAACTTGACCGTCATGAGTAGTTCTCAACTCTTAGTGCGCTCGGAAGGCACAGGAATTTTACAAAAGTACCCCAGAATCCAGTTGTTTTCACCTCGGCAACATAACCTACCGTACACATGTAGTAGGCCTAGGCTGGTTTAACATCAGAGAGCACGCAGAGGATATGTGATGCGATTTCTTTTGTCGACTTACCTTATCAGATTTATTGTAATGCCAGCTCACACTCCGTCCATAGCAGCAGGGAAGGTAAGGGCCCACGCCTCTGTCCAGACAGCTGCAACAGGCGGGCTGCGACACGCAGCGCCCTCTGGCGCCCGGCACTGTTAAACCGGGAGTACCCCATGCTGCCAGTGTGTGCTGGGAGGTGGGGTATTGCAGAAGCAGATCGTTTAAAAATGGCCCATCGGTGGGGCACCAACGTCAGTTGGGGATGGGTGTTATGTTATGGAAAATACTAGGTAGAGCGAACACGCAAGGCTGGGCCAACAAATTTATTCCTAGGGTACGGCATCAGGTCTGTAGTGGAGTTAATGTTCAAAATATCAAGTGTAAGGAGTTCAAGTTGCAATGATCAAATGTAAAGAACATATTCCAGTTCTTTGGCACCTCACCATCACATCCTCGCTCTGCATTTCATCGCTTTAATTGAAGTCGGAGGTGCAGATATCACACTTTAATTTCAATAGCTATTATGAGATGAAGTCGAAGTTTGAAATGTCAAGTTCCATGCTTTGGTAGCAGAATGCAAAATGCGCACCATCCTGACAGGCCTTGCTAGACAGCAAAATAACGACAGAAATGTGGTGTACGAGTAATTTTTTGAAAGAAAATAAGTAAGCGAATTCTGATCAGGTTTTATATAAAGCGTTTTCCTCCTTGGAAGCAGAGAACCATAAAAGGGTAGTATACCATACCATGTGTGTTTCAAGCTGTGTTGCCAAACAACAGTAACATTGGGTGCTAACATTGGGTGCAGAACAGGGTTACTGAAAGAATAATCTCACGCTACATGATAGACGTTGCTTTTTGCACTGAATGTAATTTATTGACGACTGTGCCTAAATATAATTTACACATTATCAAAGCAGTCCTACAATAAGCATTGCGGTCACTTGAAAAGATGCACAAGCAGCACTAATAACAATCAGGTGATTAGCACATCAATTAACTGCTACTAAAAATTGCATGACAATTGCAGAAGCTTGGATATATTATAACACTTCACTGTACAATAGATTTGAAGCAACGTTGAGACACTGCATCACCTAGCCAACCTCTCTTCTTCCTCACTGAACCACGTCTTGTCCGAGTCATCCGATTCTGCAATACAGGAGACAAATCAGATCGTACAACATGGTACACACAGTATGAAACATGAAACTTATACCGCAGGTGATCATACCGTTAGTGTCCTCACGTTCAGACCGAGTTAGGTCATCGTATATGTCAACTTGGGAGTTCACAGAGACAGGAGAGCAGTCATGACCGAATAGACCAGCAACTTTCTGGCTGGCTCCTTCTACGCCATGAATCTTGGCTACCCTTCTCACGTATTCCCTGGCGCTGTCCTTCGGTGTATCCTCAGTAACTGCAAAGTAGGAAGGTACCGATATGCGAAATGGGATGATTGTCATGCTCAGGGAGATAGTAAGGCAATACGTACCACCACAGCCCAGGACGACAGTCATGTGGGGCTCCTCATCCCCCGTTGTCACCCACACCAGATCACCACACTCGTAGCCTGCCTCGCGATGGACAAACCCTTGGCTGCTGTCATACTGCGTCTGATCTGCTTCAGTGCACCGGGCTTTCCCGGTGATGCCCGTGTCCAATACAAAGTACACAATGTTGTATTGTGTGGCTGCCATACTTCACCTGCAATGCAACGAAATAATATTAAAAATTGATTCAATCTAGTATTATTGTTATTGTCCATGCGAAGAGTTCAAGTGCTCTTCACTGAATATTGGCTGCTCTAGTACAAAAACATCACAAAGCTAAAATTTCCAGGTTATGTTTCGGCATACACAGAGATATGTTTCTGATAAATGGTATTTTTTCGCACGCACCTGTTTTGTGTATATGATTTGCAGCAAATTCGCAGATATCGTCCAGCGGTATACACTCGTATAGGTAACACGATCAGAATGTGAAGAAAAGACGGAAAACGCACTTCACACAGGAGCCGTTGTTTACGTCGCGACGTGGCGATATGTGGCGTGGCGTAGCGCGGAGTAGAGCGGAGCGGCGGCAGAGTTCGCTCCATCGGCTCCGTCCGAAGGGAAGGGGAGGAGACAAAATGTACTGCGGGCCTGCCTACCTATCACCATGGCGCTGGACTCTGACTCAAGCTCAGATGGAGGAGGGCGTCCCTTAATTGTAGTTGTTGGACACTCCCTCTCGGCTGTGAAGAGTGTCTATGTGAGTGTGGCCAATCTTTTGTACAAGTTTGGTGGAGTTCTTGCTGTTGTAGTAAATCGGTGATAGGATATCGAAAAGTCTGGATGCAAGACGATAAGGATTCAGGAACGATAAGTAACACAACTACACAGTACTGGGACTGGAGAGGAAGTAAGGTTTATTTCCGTTCTGGCTGGAGAGCAGGGATGCAGCATTGCATTGTGGGAGTGCATACAAGTGCATGGAGCAATTATGTACAGGCAGTAAGTATGGCAATTATCTACTTACACTAATTACAGAGTGTGAGAAATTTAACAGGAGGGACATTTGAATACTTACAGATATCTGAGGAATACAGTTAAACATAAGAATAACCGTAAGGATAAATAATGTCACAGGATTGTATTAATTATTTACAACACTTGCTGCTCTTGACTTCTGCTTCAAATCTTTCCATGCGCTGCATCTCAAATATCCCCTAGAAAGTAGTCATATTTGGACGACTTTGCAGCGTGCCATTTTCAACATTCAAACAGAGTGGGATTCCCCAAAGGACCTTAAGCATAGTTGGTTAAATGCTTATTCTTTGTAGTTGCAATTTTTCCGTTAAATGAAGGAGGGACCAAGTGTGCCTTTTTTTTTTGTTTTCTTCATACATTATTACCAACTTTGGTTTTTTCTTTTTGTGTTTTGTAAATGCATTGTATATAATCTGGGTTTTCATAATTTATTAGCACCACCAATGTGATAAAAATTGTGTAAATAATACCAGGTGCAATGTATACCTGCTTTGTTTGTAATGAACATTTTCCCTCTGTGTTGTGCATCAAAAATCATTTTGTGTTTGGACCGCATAATACAAATATAAAAAGCAATTATGAGTGCAAGCAGGTGGGATGCTTTAGCTCCTTTGATTCGATGAAATCTTATTTGAAACACTTAAGTTCAGTTCACAGGAGTGATGAATTGCAACACTATAATGCTGATCATTTACAAGGTGGTGCTGACGTTGCGGCTGCACCACCTGAGGGAAATGTTGATGAACCAATTGATAAAGATGACAATTTTGAAAATGATCAAATAGGTGTTGATTATAATATTCCTGAAGATGTCTCATTAAATGATTTTGTTCGTGGCATTTATAGAAATTCGCGTGTATTGGCAGCCCAGTTAGATGCCGTACCCACTATGAATCGTGCTAATGTCACAAATGTGATTGGATTATTTACCGAATTCCTTCAATGTGGGGCTTTGCAACAATTGCAATCCAAAGTTATGGCTCTCCTTGGCCGGTGTGGCTGTAATGCTGAGGCTGCTGCTGATGTAGGTGACATTAAAGATATGTTTGGGGTGCTGCAAGATCCATTTGAGCCGGTTTGTAGTGATTATTTACGATTCAAATCTCTGGAGAGAGATGGATTTTATGTTCGGCCGGAGAATCATGTTGTTGGTCACAATGATGCTGTTCGACAAGAGGGTGGGGAGGTGGCCCTTGTGCATTTTCCAGTATCTGTAATTGTTGTGCCCATTCGTGAGGTTTTCAAAGTATTTTTAGAATTGCCAGGGGTTTTTCCCATGATAGTGGACTACATGAATACTTTTCAAGACGAGACAAATGTTTCAAACTTTGTACAGGGGGAGCTGTGGTCGGATGTAAAAGCACGCTTTGGTGATAAATTTGTCATGCCTGTATTTTTACATTTTGATGATTATGAGTCCAACAATGTATTAGGATCTCACTCTGGTGATGGTAGTTTGGGTGCGTTATACTCCACTAGCATGTCTCCCACCACAGTTTAAATCTAAAGTGCATTTCCTGTTTTTGTTGTTGCTTTTTGACCAAAGATCGTAAAGTATTTGGTAATAGTATTATATTCCATCAGGCTATTCAAGAATTACTCTTCCTGCAGGAGACTGGTATTGAGTTGAATTTAGAGACTGGTAACATGACTGTGTACTTTTGTGTTTGCCTCATTATTGGTGACAACAAGGGTAGTAACTCTGTGCAAGGTCTGGTAGAATCTTTCACTGCCAATTTTTTTTGTAGAATTTGTAAGATGCACCGCAATCAAACGTACTTTGCTTTTGTACCAAATTTAGACCTCATGAGAACAGTAGAGGAGTATAAAAATGATGTAATTCTGAATGATTATGCACAAACTGGGCTGAAAGAGAGATGAGTGTGGAATGAACTTGGAGGTTACCACCTATGTAGAAACATTTCATGTGACCTCATGCATGACTTTCATGAGGGTTTGCTAAGATATGCTTTTTGTGCTCTTCTACGTAATTTTATTGTTGGAAGGGATGACTTTTCCATAGAGATGCTTCGTGAAAGGACTGAAGGGTTCAATTATGGTCCATCAGAAAGTGGTAATAAGCCATCCTCAACCCATATAACTGTTGAAAAAATTTTGAATGACAATCTGAACTTGTCCGCCTCTGAAATGCTGTGTCTGGTCCGGTACTTTGGTGAATTAGTTGGCGATCTTGTTCCTGAAATAATATAGTGTGGCATTTTTACATGATTGTAAGAGAAATTCTGGAAATAGTTACATGTCCATATTTTACTCCCGGTACTGATGTGTATCTTGGAACTCTGATACAAGAACATCATGAATTGTACATTGAAATCTCTCGGTCGAATCTAAAACCAAAGCATCACTTTTTCCTGCATTACCCACAAATTTTACGTCAAAATGGCCCTCTCGTGGATTTCTGTGCCCTTGCCTCTGAAAGAAAACATCGTGTTCGCAAAATGTACCTACGCTGTGTTAATTGATCAACCCTCAATCGTCTGTTTCTGTAAAATTACAGTTTGAGCTTGCATACCAACTTCAGCAGTTTCAGTGTAACAGTAAAGGGAAACCATTATCATCTATTACGACCAGTGAAATCCGTAGTCTTTGCCTGTATGAACATTTTCGTCATGTATATGTTGATCCTTACAAAATTGTTAACACTGTAAGGAGTATAGATTTATTTGGAAGACCTTATCAAGTTGGAATGATTGTGATTCATAGTGTTGATAACTTTTACCCTGCCTTTGCAGCAATAGTACATATCATTTTGGATGAGAATGATGTAAAATTTATCCTTAGCAAAAAGGAGACTGTGAGCTACAGTGGTCACTATTGTGCATATGTTGTGCAGGCCACCGGCAGTTTTGTATGTGTCAACCATAATGATCTGATTTCATATGTGACTTTGTGGGAGAGGTGTAAGAACGGGCAGCGAATGGTCTCTGTCAAATGGGCTATTTGAATATAATTTGTAGATATGCTCAGTGTTTTTTGTTCCAATAAATTGAAGTGAAAAATCTATCGTTTACGAATTTTAAACCCTTCAATCTCCCGTCACCCTGTCCGTCGTCTGTTGAGCACGCTCACGACACAAAGAGCAGTTCAGTTTTGTCCGGTCTCGGCTCGTGTAACGCCTGGAGGGTAGGCAGCCTTCCTTACACGCGTGACGTGCGGGATGGGCCGCCTTGGCGCTCGGCGTCGCCGTCCCAGAGTGCGGTACATGGACGTAATTCCCGGTATCGACTCACGTGGTCGCTTCTCCTCTACCCCTGCAAAATAGTTTATCTAAAAATAAACCACTATGAATTCGCGGTGCATGGAGATGGTGGGGACGCTTCATGTTCAAGATATATTCTTGTTATAATTACACATCTAGTCTTACGGAGCTCCAAGAGTATTTTCTTGATACATGTCTCCTTCAAACAAACCTAAATTTTACTTGATATAATGAGAAGAAGCGACAAGTAAAATTATTGGCGCTACCGAGATTAGAATCAAGTCAACGTTGCATTTAATGGTAGTCACAATGTCTTCTGACAAGACTAATTCGTGTTTGTTTTAAAACAACATTAGCATTGATCTAATGTCTCAGAAACAAGTTCAATATTGACTTGAATCAAGTCAGTTATGTACTGGTTCCACAGAAAGTATAATTTTACTTGGATCAAGAAAAATTCTCTTGGTCCAAGAACCTTCTTTTCTGGGTGTAGACGCTCCTTCCCGAGCTGCCAGTATCTTAGGAATAGTTGTGTGAAAGATTTGTTAATGGCTCTAGGGCATTGACCATGTGCTACTATGTGGTACTAGTATCTACCATAAGATTTGTTGATGCGCTTCCACCATAAGATACCCATGCCGACGTTAACGCGTTAATTAACTTTAACATCCCTGCCGCTAATGCGATCAGCGCCGGGCCGGCGGAACTCCAACGCGTCAGACGAGTAGTAGCCTCCGGACAGATGGGATCATCGTCACGACACTGTCGGAAGGGACACTTTGTTGAAAAAGGTAAAACTGTATTGTCCTTCCTTACACCCCCGCACGACAACCACTGTTAAAAAATAGTACGGTAAATAAGCACGGAAAAGTCCTAAGATTTTTTGGAAGGAACAGCCCGTTACGGAACGGTCTGTGTTCATGAATACGGATCGACAGTTACGGACCTTACATCATTATGGCCAACACTGTGAGGGATTGTCGGTTTTAAACGACTTTTTAAGGAAAATAAATTAATCAAGGAAACTTCGTAAAATAACGAAATTTTATCGCGAACGATATCTAGTCATCAGGCATGTATGATTGGCTAAATTGACTTCCTCATAGTTAGGATGAAATGAAGAAACATAGCGCAGCGTTATCCTCTAAAATTGAGGCTATTTGCCGTCTGTATTATGGAAGGGACCTGCAAAGTCTTCATGTTTTTCGTTTAAAAACGAATAAATCTTCGTAAAAATATTCGTTTAAAAACGAAGGACTTCAGTTCCCAATTAATCAAACAATCTTCGTTTTTAAACGATTGAATTTTTTTACAGTGAACAAATTAGTAACTTTCGAAAATATGCGTCAAAAAATACGGAACATTCCGTGGCAGAACTTTTCGTATATGTCAAATACGGACATGACCGTTACGGAGCGGTCCGTAGGCTGAAAATACGGACTGTTCCGTATGTTCTCTGTACTCGGGGTACGGAATTTTTAACAGTGACCACATCTTGGGACATTTGGCTCTGAGTTCTGAAGAGTCTAGTGAGCGAAACTAGACTCTGTTAACAGGCGCAGGCCCAATATTAACAGTTTAGGACTGGTGCGCACCCAATTGTTGGCCATAAGCTTTCCGTATGTCCTCACTGTGACTTTTCGCTCCTATTGCCTACTGATTATAGCGCTGGTTGGAATGTCTGGAAAGAGCAAAAATAAAATATTAGTGAAAAAATAACATGTTTATGTGCGGTCCACTGGTTTGTCCATATCTATGAGCCTTCCTTCACATACTGCTGTATAAATGGATTTAAGGTTTGCTCATCTCTCTTGTCACAACACAAAGTACTACGCCATTTCTTTTTTGAACATGCCGCATCCCTAGAACCCATTTTTCCTTCTGCTCTTTCTTAGCCCCTCCCACGACTATACTTTCTTTCTCTGATAACAGATTCATCAATCTGTACCACGCATGCCTCTCCGAGTTGCTAATGCTCCGTGCCTAGTATTTTCCAGGAAGCACTGTCACTAATTAACAATCAAAATGAGTAAAGCACAGAATCTTTGTGTTGGTCACCTGCAAATGTGGACTGACCGAAAATACCGATGGGATTATGGAATTGTACACGGTCTCTCGTGCAACGTTGGAGTTTACATGGCAAACACACAAGCAAACAAAGACATCTTCGACCGACTGGTGTGTTAATACAAAGAAGGTAGCTTCAGTGAGGTAAGAAATTTTTTGCACTCTCGGCAGAAGGCTGCGTATTACCCCTTGTAATCCCTGTTCCTGATCAACGTCCGCTTTGTCCTCCTTGGAGTACAGTTTTAGGGAAGAAAGAAACCCTCTTCTTGTAGGGAAACTTTGATTTCCTTCTCGTTTATTTAGGTAAATACCGGTAAGTACGCGTACATTAGGCAAATCGTTGGTTTCCTCTACAATGACGAATGAGTACTGAGCGGATCGTCTTGGCTGTCATTCGCATTTTCGACCCGGGGAGTGGTGTCAGCGCCACATTCAGGCGCACTGGGCTACGACGTCCTGAGCCGCGGCGACTACCCTCCGGGCGAGACGCTTGGCGAGGGCAGCCGATTTGAGTGCCTGGGACTGGACCTCCTGCACAGCGTACGCCAAGCAGTTCAGGTCGACGTCGTCACCGTGGCTGGGCCTGACGCAGGCCCAGAGCTGTGGGGAAAAACCGGCATTAGGGGCTGCACACAACATCCCATACTGGAAGCACTGATAGGCAGGCGGTTATAAAGCGTCTCACTGTACTTTACTACAGCTCTGCCAGCTCTATGCCACGTTCCCGAAGCGTAGTTCTACGCTTTCGTTTATCACACTACACTATTCCTATCACTCCAGAAATCATATCTAGACCTGGGCGATAAATGAATTTTCATATCGCGATACGATTTTGTTTGTTTATCGCGATTTTGCGATACCGGTAATGAGTAGTAAATTATCGCGATTTATCGTCCGATAAATTATCGCGATATATCGTCCGATAAGTTATCGCGATATATCGCCCGATACTACAAATAAACAAAGGCAAGGCTTGTTAATGCCGCCCCGCGCCCAGCGCTATTGCGGTCGGGAGAGCGACAGAGACGAAGACAGACCTACAAAAGCAAGTTGTCGGCCCGGCCGCATTGAACCCCGATGTCTAACGATGGCGATTGCCCAGTGCAGTGCGACTGCGAACGGCGTCTGCGCAGGCCTTACGCTTCCAACAGAACGCGATGTTGCCGTGCACGTGACACAGTTAACGCATTTGGCATTATCGCAACGCATCCGATACCGCGATTATGCCGATAAATTCGATAAACCCGATATCGCTATAAGGCCGATATTTTATCGTAAGACGATAAATCGATATTTTGGTAAAGTCCATATCGGGTCCCCGATAGTCAAAATTATCGCGATAATTATCGATATATCGCCTAGGTCTAATCATATCCTTCCGGTCTGACCCTAAACGATTAATATGACATTACCCATTCGGGTACTAGGCCTTCGTGAGTGTCATGTACATGACTCTGAGCGGCAAGGAGTCCTGTATGAGGGCAAGAGCTACGACGTAGATTCATGTGCACAGCGTAATGCACCACCTCAGAGCCTCACCTTGGTGGACGCCTGTTCCAGCAGGAGTTCTGCGTCTGCGCGCGTGGCCTGTGCCCTGGCGACCCTCGAGCGGAGCAGGTCGAGAAGTGGAGAGTACCGATCGCACTTCGTGGCGGCAGCTGCGGCCTGCTCGGCGGCGGTCGCCTGCTCCGACGCAGCTTGCACTGCGTCCTGGCCCTCCTTAAGCGTGGCATTGACATCGTCGATGTCCATCCGGACAGTGCTGTCCCACTCGCCGGGCCAGGCGAAGGCAGTGCCCATCTGGAAAGACACGGTGAGGAGTAGGGATGAGCCCTTCAGAAATTGCTTGGGCTGCAGTGCTCTTGAGGTGGGTTTGATTTCGGTATGATGCAAGATGTGGACCAAATATGAGCCTTCTACGACCAAACGGTCTCGAGCAATCGCGTGGACCGACTGGCAAAACATGGGCTAGTAAGGTCTTCGCTATCGCTCAGACTTATTACCACGAGATTTGAAAATGTTTACCATAAAGGCGAAGGCAAGTAGGAGAATCTTCGCTGCCATTTCGATGAGAACGGTCGCACTCTTCGGGCTGCTATTCACAACTGAGATACTCTTCCACACATCGATGTGGGTATATAAAGGAACTCTTATCGCTTCTGGGACAAGCCACTTCGCGGGACAAATGCTCTCAAGGGCTACCATCTTCACGACAGGAAACGTTATCATCTTTCTCATTGCTTCTATGACATTTCTAGAAGACTCTTGCAGAAACAAAAGAAAGATGCATCGGAAGTGCATTTGGCCAACTTATACCAAAAAAACATGAACTGTTGCCGTTGGCAACGAGGGGGCGTACAGCGAGAAAAATGGATTCTTGATTATGACATATACTTAGCTTTCACAAGTGAATTTTACTTAAATGAAGTAAGTTTTCCATAAGTTGAGTTAATTTTACTTAGACCTTTTTTTCTGCTGCAGGGCTATTTTTGCAGGCACCACAATCATACATTCAATAAAAGCAGTATGTTGGCTTTGGTGTTGGTGTACACGTTTTGAATTAAATGATGCAACTCACAAGCAAAAAGTTCTCGAACAGAAATTACTGCTTAACTTTGTTTAATCTATAATTTTTATGGTGCCGAAGTCAAAACCAGGTTTAAGCTAAAGCTGGAGCGACCGCTGAAAGTTGTCCGATCGGCCCCAACTATATATAGCAGAGTTTTGGCACAGATCAATTTGGCCCGTCGAACCTGGCTGCCAGTTCCGCTCCACTAGCACCTCAGCTTGGCCTGCCAGTGGCGTTTGCTGGGGCCGCCGGCCCCCGCCTCTAGTTCCTCAAAGTGTCCGATTGTGCATATCTTTAGTAACGATTAAAATCACCTTAACCTTAGCCCGTCCCGACTCGCGACGCAGTGCGTCTTGCGGGCACACCACACGCAGCGGCCAACCCTACCCTAACATACCTAACAATACTCATAAAACAGAAACGCGACAAAATTTGAGAATTACTGACGCAGTACGTTTATTACAGTCATTAAAGAACTCTTGTCTAATTTGAACGCTAAGTCAGCGTACACACGTCCGCCCGAAAGAACGAGTGGCGGCATAGCTGAGCTTGCCCGGCTCCTGTCCGTATCTACCGAAACGTGCCGGGGCGGGCTGAAAACAAAAACAAAAAAAAACATGAATACGATTTCCCACAGAACGATGAATTTATCATTTTCAGATGGTACCACACACTGGCGATCCTAGTAAGCGGTCCAGTTTTTGGACGATCTACACTGTAAAAAATAAGTACGGAAAGTACCGCAAACTCTTATAACGGAATCCCGGTTTTAAGGCGTCTACTTGATATCTTGGGTACGGAGAAAAACTTCTGTTCGTTTCCGCGGGTCCTTGGCATGCCCAGAACGGAGGATATCGTAGTTTACCCCCAAGTATCATATAGGATCAAATACGGAACCTGATCGGCCTCAGAAACGGAACGAGTGCTACGGCAGTACGGAGAAATCAGGTACGGAGACACTGCTCCGCCCAGTTCGTGCGTATTTTTTTTACAGAGTAGCGGTTTGTCCTAGGTTGACGTACGGACTTGATTCTTGGATATGAGAGGTCTCAAGGGTACAGAATTATGTAAGATCAGCGGGATCACGGACCCTCTCCGATTTGGCTGATTTTTTTTGTGGGTGGTGGACCAACTTATGGGGGAGGCTAATGCTAAATTATTTTGTCCCGGAATTATTTTTTTTTGATTAAGCTGTAGCCATTTTTGGGTCCGAGCTAAGCGAGGAGCCATTTGCAGCGACTTTTACGCTCAGCTTGCGCAGAGCCACCACCCAACCATTGTTGCCGCCCATAGCCTATTAGTTTGCTCCCCGTTCTAACTTTTCCTAGATTTCTATTTTGTTTTCAATCCACCGTTAATATCTATTACAAAATTTCCACAATGGTATGTCTTCATCAAGTAAATTAAAAACTTACATTCAAAACATCCTATTGGCTCAGATTCAAAAATTTAAAAGTTTAAATTAAAAGGGATTACCATTCTACAGCTCTTCTCTCTAGCTTCTACATCCCTCCCCTCAGCATATTTTTTACATCTCCGCATCCACATTATAAACTCTGTTTGAACTAAAAACTGTCAAAAGTACACTGGCGGTCTTATTAAGCGGTACACTTTTTTGAAGGTGTGCCATTTTGTCCCAGGTTGGCCCAGCGACTTCATTCTTGGACAGGGGGTGTCTTAAGGGTACATCTCAAGGTGTCCGAAACGTCAACTTGATAAATTCACTCTAAGGGGGTGAACCACCCCTTTAACTGGGCTAATGCGGAAAGTTGCCCCAAAAGAGGTCGTAAAATCCTTTTCCCTCAACATTGGCAAAAAGGGTTTCGAAGTGTCATTCTGAGTTACCGAAGTGTGCAGATCCTGAATTTCAACCCTCCCCGACCACCCTTTCATTTTCGAGGGGGTGGGTGTAGTTTTTGGCTGAGCGATAGCGAAGCCCTGGACCGACTGGGTCAAAAATGTTTTGTCTGTCTGTCTGTTTGTTTGTCCGCGCGATTTCTCGAGAACGGTTAGACGTAGAAAGCTCAAATTTGGACCACATCTTTCTTGCATCATACCAAAGTCAACCTCCCCTCAGGGGCACCGTAGCCCAAGCGGTTTCTTAGATAATTTTCACATGTGGACCAAAATTATAAATCCGCCGGTTGGGTTAAGTCAGTATGCGCCATGCGCCTGTCGTGGAGGGGCGGATCAGTGACGCGAGTGGGTTATGCTCGGTTAGGTTAGGTTAGTAGGGGCCTGGGTAGGCTAGGCTCGGGAAGGTAAGGGTAGGTTAGCACTGGTTAAGCGGCATTGTTAAGAAAAGGCTGATGTCAGATACGTTCGGAAGGCAGAACATGAGCGTGGTTGCGACCGTGCGGAGAGAGTGACGCCCGCAGGGCGTCCTACTGACTTGCCCCGCAGGATCCTACTCGGCAAGTGGCAGCCGCCGGCAGGCCAAGGTAGGCGTGCGCCAGGCGTGGAGTGGCGGAACAGTGATTCGCGATGAGCGAAGCTTGTTACGCCACGACGCGGTCTGGCGTACGTCTACCTTGTGTAACTTTGACCGGCGGTGGGGGATTCGCGGGCAAAGAGCATTGCCAAAGGATGGCGCAACGAAAGCTCTGCTATCAATACTCTGGCCTCTTTCCAATCACGTGCCGCACAAGGGAACCAGGGAGAAGATCAACGGGACAATTAGAGATGCCCCCTTTCTCTCCTAATGAACAGAAGGAAGGGGTTGCACCTACGACCATCATTTACAGGCAAAAGGTCGTATTCATGGCCGACCCTTGTCGGCAAGGGGTCTGTCCCATATAAAAGGGAGTAGAACCCATGGCATATTTAGTCAGTTCCTTAGAACAGGTCGGTATGGGATCCCATGGGGTTCCAGAAAAGTTGGGCCTGGGTGCAGCAACCACATTTCTTTAAAAGATCGAATCGCGAAGTCTTGACCCGATAAAACGGTCACGTTTTTAATTTCATAGAATGACTGAATCTCCTAGGACAATTTGGTCACATATATATGTTGCGTTATTTTTAAGCAAACATAACAGACATTGATGGGACAAATTGTATCTCGCTGCTCGCATGCTACAATGTGTCTCACCTAACAGACATTGATGGGACAAATTGTATCTCGCTGCTCGCATGCTACAATGTGTCTCACCTTTACGTTACAAATTGCACCAACGTCGTACTTTGTTTAAAAACGCAAAGTTTACATAACAAAATAGTCCCAAGGAAACTAGGAGCACGCCCATTGGACATTGAATACGAGTCGTCCGACTGTTTTCGAGTACTTAGTTCATCTTGTTTGACGCCATCTCGATGCCTTTTTGCGAGAACTCTTGTCGAGGTTCGGAGAAACACTCGAGGTAACGTGGCAGCAGTCTGTGCTGAATATAAAAGCGCCACACGGGGAAGTAGCACAGCTCATTCGCTACGCAGTCCGTCAACATTCACGCCATGGCCAAAATTGTGTCCTTCGCCTTGCTGGTAGTATGCGTCTTTCAGGTGAGTCTGGGTATTTGCCTAACGATACGAACACCTCTCCTTCATCTCCTCCTAGGATAAGGACCATGACATAATTGCGGTCAGTTTTCGAACGCCATGGACATTGTCCTTCATGTGTGTTTCTACTGAGAAGCTGATGAAACTGACGATGAAACTGATGGCAATGACGTTCATTTTTATGCAGGAAGTCCAGACTGTCAAAAAGCTTGACATAAATGCATAGTTTCAAATCCAACATGTTGGTCGCCATTAGAAAAATTTATATGCAACACAAGAAAGATCTTCCTTCTCAATATATGCAAGGCAGATCTTGAACCTTAAAATATTTAAGTTGACAGGGTCCGAGACGGCAAAACAGTTTTTCGAGTGGAATTGAAGTTGTACTTGTAATGGTGTTCAATGGCGTCGTACAAAAATACCTGGCAGAGTAATATCCCAGAAAATGTTTTAGACACGAAGTAGCCTTACAGTGCTTCCTTTGTCTTCAGGGGTTAGGGTCTGTCACCTAGCGGATATTACGCTCCAAAATATCGAGTTGTGGTATGATATTCAGTGGTAATCAGCCAAGTACGCGTAATAGCACATCTGGGCGCCCGACTATTGCACGGGTGGCCGTCCCCTCGGGTTGTCTTGTCCAGATCGTATTTGAGAAGACACCGGAAGAGGTTCACCGGGTGATGGAGGGGGCGCGGTATGGCATCCCGATGTTGGTTCACACAGCAAAGGTCGCCACCGCGCGGCCTCTGAAGAGTCTCTTAGGGCCGCGCAGGCGCGGAGTATTTCCGCAGTGCACTAATACTACCAAAAGGTCGTGACTCGCCGTTAGCAAGACCTAAGCCTCGCAAATTTTTCGGGCTGATATCCGCGGCGGATATACTCTCTGCTGCGGTACCCCTTGCCTCAAATAGTACGTTCTGGGTCCGGTTATTCTTACACAATCCACTTCCGCTGTAGAAGTATTCTTGTTCTCAACTTCCAGCGTAGAGCATCTTTGGATATCCAGAGCTCGCCGCTCGCGCAAGGTCTTTTCCGTTCAATACTGTGAATGCAGTTCTACATGCGTATGATAACTTTATGGTTCCAGGGATCATCGTACTGTAAAAATGTACTCGTTATCGTTTTTCAGTTCTTTGACTGCGCTATACGTAGTTTTTATTGGCTGAGCGATAGCGAAGCCCTTACCCGACTAGGTCAAAAATGTTTTGTCTGTTTGTCTGTCCGCGCGATTTCTCGAGAACGGTTAGACGTAGAAAGCTCAAATTTGGATCATACCAGAGTCAACCTCCCCTCAGGGGCACCGTAGCCCAAGCGGTTTCTTAGATAATTTTCACAAGTGGTCTAAAATTTATTATCCGCCGGTTAGCTGATGTCAGTACGTGCTAAGCGCCTGTCGTGGTGGGGCGGATCACTGACTAAAGTGAATTACGCTCGGTTAGGTTAGGTTAGTGGGGGCCTGGGTAGGTAAGGTTCAGGCAGGTAAGGGTAGGTTAGGGCTGGTTGAGCGTCATTGATAACGAAAGGATGATGTAAGATACGTTTGGAAGCCAGAAAATGATCGTGGTTCCGACCGTGCGGAGAGAGTGCCGCCCGCAGGGCGTCCTACTGACCGGCCCCGCAGGGTCCTACTCATCAGATGACAGCCGCCGGCAGGCCAAGGTAGGCGTGCGCCAGGCGTGGAGTGGTGGAACAGTGATTGGCGATGAGCGAAGCCTGGCTACGCCACGACGCGGTCTGGCGTGCGCCTACCATGTTTTTACTGTAGAGCTGAATCGTTTAATATTGACTTCAGGTTACGTTTTCGAGTTTAATAGTCTTGGTGCACCAGAGCTTTTCGCTCGCCTCGCTCGCCACGAAATCTGGGACGCATGTTCCGGTCAGAACCAAAACTGAACTCTCCGGTCCTTCCCATACAATATCTGATCAAAAAACTTTTGCATATTTTAAGCCACAGGATGGGCCGTGGCCAGCATACCGCGCATGATAGCGTTTAGCCCTACCCTGGCGCGCCGCTGTCGTTCTGCATCGTGTTAAATATTCAACTCCTGACGGCGAACCGTTGGTGTTGACACTGTCGGGCTGCCGGTCAGTTGTCAACAAAATGTACCTCAGGCAGCCCGCACTAAAAAATTTCCCTTGCGCCCTTAGTTCGGCTGCTGGCATGGGACACCTCTCTTTCCGGGTCCAACAACTGTCGTTTTAGGGGCCGACAATTGTATTTTTCGCAATCACTGCTGTATCGTCAAATAGTGTTTGTAATAAATGGTTTTGCACAAAATCTGTCATGCTCTTTTGGAGACATCCAACTAGAGTGCAATAAGAGTGTCTAACGTTTTAAAAGTTGAAAATTGATGAGCACACCCTTGTCTTACGGCGATGCTGCGCTTAAGGGGGCCGACAACTGTCTTCTACACACCCTTCAAACGCTTGTCTGCGAGACTCTAAACGAGTCGATCAATGCAACTGTTGAGAAAAAACAGTGTCTACTTGCACGGAAAACAGGATCATTGAAAGAATGCTAGGCCACTGCGTCTTGTTCAAGTGCAGTTTAATACAAGATATACCTCTTGTACCCCTGTTGTTTAAATATGTTAATACAATACAGTCATCATGACCATGCGTATTTTGCATGGTCAGGTTCCAGTTCTTGATCCACAAACTCGCTCTTGGAATTTCCCGAATGTGCCTCGTCAGGAGCTGCTTGCAATTTGCTTTGAAAACTTTATATTCCTCCAGGCGGACGCCCGGCCCCGTCTGCAAGCCGGCGATGTCAGCGAGCAGGTTGCCGACATCGTGAAGGGGGCCGCTCAGCGAGTGTCTGACCTGGTGGACAGGGCGGTGTACCAGGTCGAGTTGGATCTGCAGGATGCCGGTTACGGCTTTGGCATGCAGATCTTCCAGATCAACGAAGTACACTGGCGACCAAAATTAGCGGTCCACTAACGGCGGGCGCTGTAATTTCTAAGTTGTTGAAGGTAGAACCTTGAAATTTGCTACAGGCCTGCCTCCAACCTTTGACTCGAGCCTCTGAGAGCGGCAACACCAGGTGCCACCCCCTCTGGTAACAGCCAACCCTAACGCGCGGCGGGGTGGAAAAACGCCGAAAGAGGGCGTCAGAAAACACCGATAAGGAGGTCCAATGGGGGTAAAACTTCGTTTACCAGTTCAATAGACCCCGGGTGACAAGGTGACATCACAATTTGAACGGTCGTTCAAACCCGCCCCCCACCCCAGTTACCCCCACCCCCTACAGGGGGTGAATTTTTTTGTCACCAAAAATGAATTGCACGTCATGCAGGAGCCTTCGGGGCACATGCCCGTCTGTTTTTTTCCCCGATAGGACGAACCCTTTGACCGCAACCCCTAAAAAACCAAAAGACATTTTTGAAAATTGAGGTTTTTTTGTCCTTAAATGCATTTCAAAATCGAAAAAGACGCCAGAAAAGGTGTGCAGGGCCTGTGCCAATACGGCCCAATCGAAAATTTCCATCCGAAAAAAAATTCACCCCCTCGTATGGGGTGGCTACCCTTAACCCCTGCCCTGCCGCCCCCAAAGTGCGGAGGTGAATTTTGGACCCAGCGCCAGATGCGCCTTGTCCAGGGCCATCAGCACACAAAATTTGAAGTCGCTCGTCCGATCCGTTCTCGCGCTACAGCCAAAAAACCTCGAAAATCAAGAAAACCCACCCCTAAAAGTCACCCCCTATACCGCCGAACTGAGTAGGGGTAGCAAATCGTTTCGAGCGGCGCAGGGTGTCCCAAACCTTTGTCTTGAAGGGCCCGGACGGCCAAACCGCTGCGGCCACCGGAAGGTCCTGAAAAAGCCCGCCACCCGGGACTCTGTACCGGGGACCACTGCACCGGGCGGCCGCCGCCGCGCCCGGAGCGCCGGGAGGGCAGGCCACCGGTGAGGCACCAAGCAAACGTCTACTTGCCGGCGGGGACGGGATCAGGAGCCGGCCGAGCGGCGCGGCGCGGCACGGCCGATCCAGTCCCTGCCGTGCCCTGCCCTCCCGGCGCTCCGGGCGCGGCGGCGGCCGCCCGGTGCAGTGGTCCCCGGTACAGAGTCCCGGGTGGCGGGCTTTTTCAGGACCTTCCGGTGGCCGCAGCGGTTTGGCCGTCCGGGCCCTTCAAGACAAAGGTTTGGGACACCCTGCGCCGCTCGAAACGATTTGCTACCCCTACTCAGTTCGGCGGTATAGGGGGTGACTTTTAGGGGTGGGTTTTCTTGATTTTCGAGGTTTTTTGGCTGTAGCGCGAGAACGGATCGGACGAGCGACTTCAAATTTTGTGTGCTGATGGCCCTGGACAAGGCGCATCTGGCGCTGGGTCCAAAATTCACCTCCGCACTTTGGGGGCGGCAGGGCAGGGGTTAAGGGTAGCCACCCCATACGAGGGGGTGAATTTTTTTTCGGATGGAAATTTTCGATTGGGCCGTATTGGCACAGGCCCTGCACACCTTTTCTGGCGTCTTTTTCGATTCTGAAATGCATTTAAGGACAAAAAAACCTCAATTTTCAAAAATGTCTTGGTTTTTTAGGGGTTGCGGTCAAAGGGTTCGTCCTATCGGGGAAAAAAACAGACGGGCATGTGCCCCGAAGGCTCCTGCATGACGTGCAATTCATTTCTGGTGACAAAAAAAATCACCCCCTGTAGGGGGTGGGGGTAACTGGGGTGGGGGGTGGGTTTGGACGACCGTTCAAATTGTGATGTCACCTTGTCACCTGGGGTCTATTGAACTGGTAAACGATGTTTTACCCCCATTGGACCTCCTTATCGGTGTTTTCTGACGCCCTCTTTCGGCGTTTTTCCACCCCGCCGCGCGTTAGGGGTGGCTGTTACCAGAGGGGGTGGCACCTGGTGTTGCCGCTTTCAGAGGCTCGAGTCAAAGGTTGGAGGCACGCCTGTAGCAAATTTCAAGGTTCTACCTTCAACAACTTAGAAATTACAGCGCCCGCCGTTAGTGGACCGCTAATTTTGGTCGCCAGTGTAGTTGGTACAGAAAACGTTTTCCACGATGACGTCCCCAAAGAGCTGGCTGGTGCCTTGAAGGAGATCGATAACGTCTTCGCTGAAGCCCAGGAGGTAACAGCCGTCTGGCGGCGATGAAAAAGCCTTTTTGAGGTTCGAACAACTGCGGCGAAAGCTGCCGTTTCCGTAATATCTGAACGATACTTTTGTTTGTTGTCTGATTGGCAGCGATATAGCAAAGCGATCGGAGACGCCACGACCGGCATCACGTCCTCCCTGCAGGCCGCCAGCGACAGCATCGACGCGTTGCCGGACGATGCAAGCTCGGTAAGGGCAATTGCCATTCTTAGACGACACCATTTTACGGCCATGCGCCGTCGGCATGCCTTTGTCGCAACCATGCCGATGGACAGTTTCCATATTCAGAACGCGAAGGCGAACCTGAAAATTAATATATTTTCCTGAAGAACGCTGTCCCACATTGCACCGATGTATGGGAATACACGAAGTCTTGCTGTAAAAAAATTTGTCAGCCCTCGTGAAATCCAATTTAAAATACGCATGGCTAAAACCAAATGGTATTTTAGTTAGGAACTATCAACGTTATATTACCATTGTGTGGCTCGAACAGGTTGTTAACACACTGGAGGATACCAGCAGATCGGGTGTTTTCGTGACAAACCCACCCACACCTTCCAAAAACGCTGTTTGAATGAAGCATACTTGAGATTCTTGCCGTCAGTTTCTTGAATCGACCAGACGCATCTGGCTCGATGCTTGACTCCAGCGCAAGTTTAATTCAAGAAACTGACGGCGAGAATCTCAAAATGTGCTAAATTCAAACAGATTATTTGTGAGTGCATCTGGAGAACGGACACTCTTTTCCTCGAAAAGCTTGAAATCATAGCAGGCAGGCAATCGCGGCAATTGGCGCTGAAAATCAAATAGAAATATTTCCGAAAGACTCTACGTCTAAAGAGCTTAACTCATCAACGCTTAAGTATCAGTTCAGTTGCCCTCAGTTCGTGAAATGTAGATCGGATGTTGTTGCAGGGAGGTTGCAGGGCAGTGTTATAAACGAAACTATTTTACGTCATTTCATTACGAGGGAGTCATACGAGGGAGCAATAGTCATCGCAGAAAATTGCCACTTGCGGACGTCGCGGAGCTCGAAGATCACCTTAGGTGTAGATTTAACTGACAATGGCCTCTGCCCCACAGGCCGCCGCCAAGATTGTGTTGTCCACTATCGCTAGCGCCGTCTCTTCTGCGGAGGACCAGATCAAGCCCCTGTACGACGACGTCCTTGTGGTGAGTTCATGTTTCAAAATGGTGACAGCTGACGCAGCAGACAGCGTATCTAATAAAATATGCGTCACCCGACCGGCTCAATCCATCAGATAAAACTCATTCGATTGTCAGATTCAAGTAACTTTCATATGGAGTACCGCGCAAGGTTATGGCGGGTGGAGGGACATATAACTGCTTCCCACAGCGCTGGCACGGCGCTGCTGGAAGTGTATCGGCAGGGTGGCTCTGCCAAGGAAACCACCACCTTACGGGTCTCCAATCGCTCTCGTCGGCTGAGCGATAGCGAAGCCCTGGACCGACTGGGTCCAAAATGTTTTGTCTGTAGGCCCTTTTTTCGTCCAGAGTTTCTTAAATTGCAGTTAACCTAGACGTATGGTTTGGGTCTCTGATGAGGCTATGTTGTGAATATAATTTGAACCTGGTTTTCGGGCTCCGTCTACTCGAAAATGTGGTTCAATATCGGCTGATTTTCAGTTGATTCCAGGCGTCTTCCCGGAAGGGACACAAAAATATTTGAAAACATAGTCCACGTAAAGTACGACAGTACTGCAAAGTTTTACCATCCTCGCTGTTTAAATTCTCGAGAAACTCTGGATGAAAAGAGAGAAAACCGGAATTTTGAACGTGTCTAGAGCCAAAACTAGAAGGCGCACTGGGCTGAGGCACACGCCGTTGAATTCAGCGTGTTCTGGACTATCGAATTGTGAATTTAAAAAAAGATCGATTAAGCGGCGCCTTCAAGCCGTAGGGTAGGCAAGCCGCAAAGCACGCGAGATTGACAGTAGCCTACATTACGCCGCACGGGTGCTCCGTCTCGAACGCAGCTCTCGGAGTATTGTAGTGCTTTTCGCGATGGAATGTATTTCAGAAGCATCGCGACCCTTACAAAAAATCCTATGCGATTGAATTTTTTTCTTGTTTGTAATTTGCACGTGCTGTACTGGATTATAAGAGTGCAGGGTGGCAGAAACAGCCCATTACAGCCTAAAACTATGCTCCCCACCGCACTGTTCGAGCTTCAGGTTCATTACTAGTGGAATATGGCAGCTTTCATCAAGAAGACCTGTTAGTATTATGTCCAGTGCGTGCCCATAGAGCAAAGTAGGCGCATGGGGACATCGTGTGACACTCAGTTGTAGTATAAAGTTAATAGTGACTAACCTAAAGCAAAAAACGTAAAATTTTGACATTTTATATTATATTTCTATCGTCTTTAGGAGGTCCACTTAAGTCAAATGCCAGCCTATTGCACCCTCCGGGCACCCAACACCAACATACACATAAAAAAATTTGTTAGCTGCTCCCCCGTTTACCTCGTCAGATCAAGCAAAGGCGCAAAGCCCATCATAAAGTGGGGAACTTCGTTTCATGCCTAGCCAAGCCCGTTTCACCCCCTGAAGACCTACAAAAACGATGTCCGGTTCTGATGTAAAACAGTTGTGATTCAGAAAGCGGCCCCCGTGACTAAGGCAGCCGTCAACAAGATTGTCAGCACCAACGGCTCGTACAAGGGCGCCGACGTCGAGAGCACCGTCGAGAGTCTGCCCGGCCAAGTCATCCCCCAGATCGACTCGCTCAGGCAGGCCGCCACGGACGCTGTAGATGACGCCGTCGACGATTTCCTCGGCCTCTAAGCTGCGAGTGGATACGGAGAAGTCCATTCTTTTCCCATGCCTTTGAAGTTCTCGTCTTGGAGAATCATCAAGTGCGATTCAACTTATGAAACCCGCGGGGAGACACTGTGTAAGCGTGCAGGATTACCCCCTTACTAGACCTGGGCGGTATCTCGATTTATCGATAATTATCGCGATAATTTTGATTATCGGGGATCCGATATGGACTTTACCAAAATATCGATTTATCGTCTTACGATAAAATATCGGCCTTATCGCGATATCGGGTTTATCGAATTTATCGGCCTAATCGCGGTATCGGATGTGTTGCGATAATGCCAAATGCGTTAACTGTGTCACGTGCACGGCAACATCGCGTTCTGTTGGTAGAGTAAGGCCTGCGCAGATGCCGTTCGCAGTCCCACTGCACTGGGCAATCGCCATCGTTAGACATCGGGGTTCAATGCGGCCGGGACGCGAAACAGCGTACATAAGGATTAAAAGACATCATCAAGCCTAGACCACATCAAGGACTCCTGCCGCCCCTCTGCTGTTTACCTCTCCCCCTCTCTTCTTACTGCAAACAGCCACTTGTCTTATTCGCAGTACCCCTCTGGGATACAGGATGTGCTCTCGCGGCGGGAAGTTTCCTATTGTTAGATCAGCCAACTCATTTTCCTTCAGGATAAAACCCACCGGAGATGAATAAAAATATTTCCCTTTTATTATAACTAGTGCATTCCATGCTTGCCAGCAGGGAGGTTTGTTAGAACGGTTGGCCAGTCCTGTTAATTTTCTATAAATGCAGTCTATGCCATTTGCTATACTTTGTTCAAAACCAGCTGCAACTAATCAACAGAGGCATATTTAAGTTTCTCACTATTTGCATCATGATTGCCCGACACCGGTTTTCAACTCAAGACATGTAATTCAGTAGGGGTTTCAATCCCTGCACACATAACATCTTGTAGTGTAAAATAATTACTGTACATTTGTTTAAAGTATCAATTTTATTACGGATGTAACAAATTTGTGAAAAGGGCATTATTAATTAAAAGATTGTAGACTTATAAACAAGAACTGCAAGTCTCAGTGGGCTGGAATTTTTAAAATGCAGAAACAAGTTTAAATCATATGAAAACAACAAAAATACAGCTTTTGGACATTAGCAGCGGATGTCTCTGACAAAATTATTAAATTTACAAGTAATTTTTACATAGAGGGAAAAACAACTACAACAAAACAACAGACAGTTTCTCACTGACAAACATTGAAAAATTGAAAGTAAATTTTACATAGGAGGAAAAAAACAGACAGGCAGATAAGAGGAAAATTGATCTACTCTAAACCCGTGTAAAATTTTGAAATATTCAATAGCCGACGCAGGGGCGTCATCCTCATTAGTGAGGTAAACTTCATAGTAGCATGTCTGAAGAAGTCTGAAAAAATTAGTCCATGATGGAGGAAAATAAACATTAAATACACAGCAAGCCTTAAATACCCAATCAATTGCCCTAATTGTGGGGATTTTTCCCAGCTCCATGGGTCTTCCATCCAAGACGAGGAAATACTTCATAATATCGGATGTTAGATCGGACTTGATTCCTATAAGATAGGGCTGAACAGGCCCAGCCTCCTGTTCCCTTCTTCCTTCGGCATATTCAGCAATATCAACTTTAGGCTGTCAAGACAAACAAAGATTATTTATTGATCGAACCACACCACTTGGAAGAAAAAATTACTTAAATAAAAATTGTCTTACTGATTTAATTACTATAAGCTCCTTTTCTACTGGCAGCACAGTTGTATCTGTATCCTCTTCAGACCCCCCTCGAGGAACATGTGGCAATTTGCATGCCAAAGCGTAGCAAGCTTGAGCAGTTGCTAAAACAGAAAAGATAATATGGGTTAGAACACTCAAAAAACCCTAATTGAAAATCTGTATTTTGAAGTAACATGCTTTCACACTTACTATCTACACTGGATGATTTCCTTATCATGGTAGGCCACATCTCTTGTATCTTAGGAATATGCTTCAAAAAAAGGGGACACATGTCTTTTGCTTTGGGGAACATGAGACCAAATTCATTTGAGATCTACAAATGAAAAAGTGAAATTCAGATATAGTACAATACATAGTACAATGTTGAACTAAATTTGGAGGTTTCAAAAATTGACAACACAGGAATAACATAATATCAGTTCATGTAAAAAGGTGCTTAAGTTAATCATACAATATGAAATCCACTTACCAGTTCGCCATTATAGTTGTGAAATTGAGGGAATTCTTTGATCATATCAGTAATACTGCTCCCCTTCTTTCTCTGATTCTGCCGGTATCCAAAGGTTTTTTGCATCGCATCAATGATTTGATCTCTCTCACCTCTGCCTGGCCACATCACAGCCAAGGCTTCAATCTAGAGAAAAATAATTAAAACTCAGAAAAGGATGGTAAATCAAGTTAACTGAAATGCTGTTTTCAACATACATCTACATCGTGGCCAGGAACAGGGGAGTTGTCAGGGTTCTTCTTCTTCACTTTGGTTTTCCTATCCCTTTCATCATCGGGCAGGGCTGTCTGAATCCGCTTGCGAATGTTGGCGAAATGTCCTTTATTGGCTGCAGGGGAATAAATGTGAGACTGCAAGAGATGTAAAGAAAAGAAAAAAAACAATTAGTAAGAATCAAAGAATTGTAAGGATTAGAAATTAATGGCCCCCTTTTCACTTTACTAACCCAGGGTGTTGAGTTGGGTGAATCAATTGGTTTCTGGTATTGTATATAAGTACAACAGAAACTCTTTGCTAGTCTTTCCAGATGCTCAGTCTTCACTTCACTTGGATGACTACACATTTGATATTACAATAAGTCAGTGAAAACAGAAAGATAAACCAAATTTTAAAATGACAATTTTGACAAGTCGTACAGCAGTTATATAGATAGAGCAGGAATTTGATAAACTTACCTGAAAACTTTATATGATAAATGTCTGACCAAGACTCGATATGCTTTCTTACGGTCCTTGACAGCAAGCACGAACCCCTCATCCAGCCATCTAGCAATACAGTCCTTAGTGCTTTTGTGTTCCTTTAAAATAGCCGCTACATCAATCTATAGAAGAGAGAAAAAGACAGAACGATATCAGTGTAAGCAATAAAGACTATACGCTTACCCGAAATGTATAATAGCTAAATTACTTCTCCTAAATGTGGCTTGAGTTCCAGAAGCTCCTGCCTAGTACGTTTCAAATGAGCAGCATCAGGCTTGTACATATCCTTTGGTTCCTCAGGGGCGTTCTCCTTGTTGGAGTCACACTCTTCATCAGATGGCTCATTTATTGGGGCCACCAATTGAACACGAGGAGCACTTCCTCTCAATCGAGCTGACGACCTTGTGGCTGTTGAAGCGTGACCACCAGATTTCTTATTTTGCTTTGAGGATGATGGAGCTGACTTCTTAGCCTGTCACAAAAAACAAATGTACTGAAGCAGTTACAATTTAATTATTAAGCATCCAAGTAAAGGAAACATACTCTAGCTTCCTTGTCTCTACTCTTTTTAAAGACGGAAAACCCAGAGGGTATTGATAAGTTTGTGAGGCCTGAAAAGATTAGCAATAATGCAATCAAACACTTGCCAAGACCACTTAGCCAGCATAGAAACATGAAGGTAGCTAAACTAAATATACTCTGTCAATAATTTCAGATGCCAGATGAAGTGCCATACGATACTGACCCCTTTCCTTCAACTGTTTAAAATTCTGGAGGTTGCTCTTGAGGCCTTTCTTATTGTAACTGGAGAGATCGGACAGTTCCTCTTGGGACATCCAGTCCAGGAGCTCTGAGTCTGATACGTCATCACCACTATCTCTTGATTCATCCAAATCTAAGCTATCTATATCATCAAAACCATGGTTCACATTACTGCCATTATCATTATCATTGCTGGGTTTCCTATGATCACCATGAGCATTCATATCATCAAAACCATGGTTCACATCACTGTCATTATCACTGCTAGGTTTCCTATGATCATGGGCATTCATATCATCAAAACCATGGTTCACATCACTGTCATTATCACTGCTAGGTTTCCTATGATCATCACGAGCATTCAAAGACAAGTGATGTCCGGGATTCTCTTTGTTGCGGCAGACAGATAACAATGGAGTATATTTCTGAAAATTAAAAAAAAAAACGCAGTAAAAACAATGTTTGGAAAGAAATTAGAACAAATACAACCTTAGCATAGCCTTAACATCAAAGATAATAAAGAATACATTATCACTATTAACGTCTTACCAATTGCCCTGATTTTAGCTTCTCTTGCAATGAATTTATTTCCAATACATCTCCGAGGGTAAATCCAAAGAGCTTTAGGGTTGAATGTGAGAGGTTCATGAAGTCTTTGCCTTTAATTTTTTGGTCTAAGACAGAGAGCAAAACAAACCAAAATTCATTTATGTTAAACATGCAGGATGCAGGCAGACTAAAGAGATTGAGACAAACTGAATCAAAACCAAATATATTAAACAATAAAAATTGATTCAGACAAAAATCAGTGCTAAATGACTACGTTTAAATAAGACATTTCGACAAGACACTTTAATTACCTTTCAGTTTCTTCGCCAAATCACTTTCCATGTGTTGGGTGAGAAATTTGGACAGCTCTTCTGAATCGAGATCCTCCATGATAGTTCCTTAAGAACAAAACAAAATCCTTTAGCTCAGATTGAATGTCAATACAAGTTACATAGCTCTTGCAACACTCAGAATATTTAAGTGCCTGACAAGGTTGGATGGCACCTGCTCAATAGGTTAAACGACCATTGCTATCGACCAAACAAACCGAAAAGCATTTGCAAGAAAGTCTCAAGACTCAGAAACATTCCTACACTACGCTCACACGACCGCTCTCAAAGATTTGAGATCAAGTTCGGTGAGTCAGGAAAAGAATGGGCCAATGGCCGCCTTCTCTCCCTTGCAACCACGGAGAGAGTACAGTGTACGAGAGAAAACACATGCATAACAAATAATTTACAAGAAACAGGCAACAAAGCACCCAAAAATAGCACAGCTCATATCTAAAACTCACTTTAGCACGTAAAAGTTGCGTTAAACCACACACCCACTAATGCCACCGTGCGACTCACGACGAACGAGCTGCTAACAACCGCCAAACGGCCAGAGGGACCGGAAATCCGTTGAATTTTGAAAACCGTTACCAACCTAACCACTGAAACCGATGTCACGCCCATTCTATTTAGAGACAAGGTGAAAATGGAGTTCCTTCCATGAAAGTGATTCCGTTTCCTGATAAATTGGATCATTAATGTATCCATACAAGCAACATTTTAATGTATTGGTGAGTCACACTTTCTATTAAAGTTCTGTTACCCAGCATGTGGCAGTTTATCTCCTTTTTTTTCTTCAAAGTACAGTTGCTTACAAACTGAGTTTTGAAAAGTCTACTGGAATGGTTGCGATACTGAGTGTCGTTCAATAAATGAAATTTTCGCATCTTACCTACGACTTGTCCCCTCCCCCTTTCCCTCCCGACTCCCCTCTTATGGGACTCCAATCCTGCCTTCCCTCTCGCTTCCCATTCCTACCCCCATCTTTCTCACACGTTTCCAGCATCCTTTTCTCCCCTCTCGCGCGCGATCGCACACACACTCACGCTCAAAGACAAACAGAAAAAATTCATGTTACATTTCCATACAGGAAGGGTGAGCAAGAAAAATATTACAAGGATTACTTAGACTGCTTACATTAAACAAATAGTGAGTAAGAGTTGAGCCGATGTCATTGAGATTTCCATCAAAACTGCTAGTCCTTCAATCATGCTAAGGAGGCGAACTTTTTGGAACACAATTTTCATGGGCAATTTTGGAGCAGGTCACATTTTCTGTTCACAGAACAAAAACCCTTGAAAAAAAATTAAGTAAAAAATTAAGTTATTACAAACTCAGAATTTTTCATTGGGAAGAACGTACCTAGGCTGAACTACTTATGCTTATTTCTTGTATAATGCCATGCGAGAGGAGCCACACAGGCACACTATAATCTGATGAGAACAAGAGTGCAGTTGATTAAATAAATATAATTATTTATAACACAGGGGAAAAAAAACAGAAATCAAGACCAGAAAATATTACCATTCTAGACAAACACTGTTCTTGGACTCAAAAACAAACAGTCTGAGTCCTGACCTCTGGTTTCATAAGGCAGCCAGGGAGCAATTGATTTGTAGTGAGCAAGATCACTTGGTGTCACTAACACAGGTGCTCTCTGAAATAAATTGGAAATTTTGTAGGCATTGTAACGTCCACTGAGACCATCATTCCTACACTCCATAACAGAGAGAAAGATTCTCTTCTCTCCATGCAATTCAACTACAATGCTCTCAACAAGGCCAAAAGCTGGAATTCTGGACACACAATCAGACTTCAAGGCAACAAAGAGTCCTGCACAATACTCCTCTCCGTGAATTTCAGCGGTTTCCACAATCATGACCTGATCCATTTCTGCAAATCCACGACTTAAGAGTGCTTCACTGTGAGGACAGTTCTTTACGAGTTTCGGAACTGCACCCTCTGTAGAGAATTTATAGTCCGGCGGTTCACTTTTATCCAAAAGTGGGCCAAGGGTACTGAGCTGGCTCATCTTTGACATGGTCTTGGGGATATTTTTGAAGCACGCCTGAACACCTGAATGTTTTCGGAAGATCCTGTGTCTTCCCTCAAACCTGTTGGGCATCAAAAAAATTTAAAAAGCAAGTAAATAGAGAAGGATTTACACTGAATTCAAATTTCAATATAAAGAGATTCTAAAATTCTGGTCTTCCATTTTGACTTCATGAAATCAAAGGGAGAAAAAAATGGAATAGAAAAAAAACATAGGTCACCTTGCACACCAGAGGCGAATCAAAGGACCCTTTTCCCGAAACTGTTGAGGGTAATGTAGTATGTGATGCAGCTTATTAATACCCTTCTTCAATTTCTTGCTGACATATTTCCTTCTTCTAGGCGTGGGTTGTGTTTCTGCATCCTCATTCTCTAAATCTTCCCCGCCACTTTCATCATCAGCAGTGTCACCTCCAGGCTGTTCCTCCTGCACCTCCTCTTCCACTTCTTCCTCCTCTTCCTCTTCTGCAGCCCTATCTTCTACTCCTGCGATTGCAAGTGGTGACACAAACATTTCGTGAAAGAGTTTGTTGTGCTGATATAGAAGAATTTCCAGCCTAGCTATGTCACTATCACGCAACTCAAATGAGAATATAATTTTCACAATGTCTTGCAACAAAAGTACGAGCTGGAGATACTTATCGTGTTCTTGAACACCACTGATGAGAAATGGGAAAACACGCAGAAGACAGAATGTTTGAGACCCGTATTGCTTGAGGGTGTGGCCCTTCCCACACAAACCATTCACTGAGAAATTAACTGATGGCTTATTTCTAATATCTGGTTTTCCATACACAAATGATCTCACCCTGGAATTAAACTCAAAGACTGTAAAAAGTTTTCTAACACAAATGAATTCATATAATGCTAGTTTTAGCACCATTTGAATGACCCCAACTAGATCGTGAAAAGCATCAAAAACACAATCTCCCGGGACTTTTAATGCTAGATGTAAGGCACTCCTTTCCTTCACTCCATACTTCTTGGGAACGGCACTGTTTCTCTCCACTTCTTGCACATGCCTTTCATGGAGCCATGCTGAACGAATTTGACCAATAGCAGTTGAGTCCTGTTGGAAGTCTTTCTTTGTGATCATACAAAGCCTGCAGAACAGCGATGCTGACGGAGACAGAAGACCCAACAACGCATGAGCTGCTAATGTATCAGCACTAACATTGACCAGACACGCTCTCAGGATAAAAATTCCACCCTCTGGGAGTTTAACAGGTATTCCTTCATCACTGTTCAAGCGCTCCAAATCTCTCAGTAACGGACCCAAAACTTTAGCAAATGCACCATTCTTCTTCAAATCTTCTGCATAACTCATTGCTAAGAGGAAAATTGATGACTGACTGTGTTAGGGATCAGGGATTGCTATAAAATCATAACACTCACGGTTTGGTTTTTTCCTGGATGTTCTCCCTGATGTGGTCTCGTCGACGGCTCGTGATAGCAATGCCTCTAGCTCCGGCGGTCCCAGCCTCCCGGTGGCGCCCGTGATGGCGCCCCCTGGTGGCGACCGCCGGAACTATGGCATTGCCAACTGCCGGACACCACACCCCTCCCTTCCAGATCTTTTTATTATTACTTAATAATACAGACAACAAGACACTAAGTGGCTGCTGAAAGGGAATTGTTTATTATCTAACATCCTGCTCATGTCCTTGGGATTGCCGGGTCTGGTGGGTCCTTCGTGAGTACCGCACCGCCAACAAGGGCCGCCTTAACGGCCACTCGAACTCTAAGTCCCGGAGTCTACTCCCGGTACCGGGCGGGCCGTGGCGCCTGACGGCGTGGCCGACGCTCGGTGAGAGGGGCAGCTGGGCCTCCACGGCCACGGCTGCCCTGCGTTCCGCGGGGACCACCTCTGGGACCACCTCGGGGACCTGCTTGACCTCCCCGTGCGACGTCCGGGCCTCCACGGCCTCGGGGCCGACCCCGGCGGTCACCACCCCGGGCTGTCCCAGCCTCGGGTCTCGGGGTCCTCGCTGAGTTGGGGGTGGTGGCTGGCGTCACTGGCGCAGCTGGCGTTCCCGCCTCGCTCGCCCAGGACCGCCTCGACACTGTGGCGGTGGCTCCGCCCCGGCTGCCCCCCGCAGAGCTGCAAGCAGACAGACATGGACTCTCCAGCTCGCTCTCTAGGTTACGCGGACGCACCCCCCGTACTTGCCTTCGCCTCTCCTCCCGCGGGGAGGGCGTGTAATCAGGCCCCAGCCTGGCCCGCAGAGCCTTGCGGCGTTCCCGCCGCTTCCGGTTCTGCTGCGTGCGAGCCTCCGCGCTTCGTGGCTTCCCCGGACGGCCGCTGGCGGCCTCGACTGGGCCGTCCCTGGCAGATGGTCGCTTAGGGGCGGGCTCTCCCTCCGGCTCCGTCTGAGTGGAGGCCCTTTTGCAGGGCACTGCCCGGCGTTCCAGGAATCGCAGCTGCTCTTCCTGCACAACCATCTGCTGCCTCGCCTGCGCTACCTTGGCCAGCATCTGGACGCTACTGGCCAGCGCCTCTTGGAGCTGAGCGAGCGAGATCGGGGCTGGGGGCGGAGACCCCGCGGGCCTTCCGGCCTCGCCGGGTCCCGTCGGCAGGTGCCCTGACCATACCCGGTCCGCCTCCTCACACAGCCTCCGACCCGTCTGGTCCAGCAGGTCTACTTGCTTCCCCAGGTCCTTGTACAGCTGGTCGAATGAAGGGGCCTTGTCGGCCTCCTCGACCTCGCTGTCCCCGTCGGAGCCCAGTAGCATGGCTTCTTCCTCCTCGCCCATTGGCTCGTCCACCTGGGCGGGGGCCGCGGGGGGCGAGGTCACTGCCACCTTCCGTAGCTCGCTAGCCAGGGCGGCGTCCACGCTGTTGCTCGTTGCTGTCGCCACTGCCCTGGCCGCTGCCTGGGCCGCAGCGCGCATGGCCGCGTCACGGTGCTCCTCCTCTGCCGGCCCCCACACGCCCACCTCGGCGTCGTTGTGCGGGGCTTCGGCGCTGGGGTGCTCCTCCGGAGCTGGTGGCAACTCGCCGACCGGCGCCTCGCCATGCCGTGCCGCAGCCCGCTCCTGGGGATCGTCCCCGCTTCTTCTCGTTCTCATCTGGGAAACATGGCGCTTCATTAGATTTCCGTTTTTATCACGGCACATCCATATTCGAGAGCCCTTCTTGGCCTGCACCGCGGCGGGCTCCCAGCGGGGCTGCCTCTTGCCGCGGTACACGCGAACCCACACCTGCTGTCCGGGGTGGAAAGTCTGCGCGGCGCTCAGATCGTTCTCCTCCCCCTCCCCTCCAGACTCAGCCTCGGCGCGCCGGGCGCTCGGCAACATGCGTGCCAGAGGCCGCATGGGCTGCCTACCCATCAGGCGCTCTGCCGGGCTCGTCCCGTCCGGGCCAGGTGTGAAACGGGCCGTTTCGAGGACCGCTCGCAGACGCTGCTTTTTGTCGCCTTCAAAGCGTACAAGTGCATCTTTGATCGCCCCTACGGCTCTCTCCGCCAGCCCGTTCGACCACGCGCAGTGCGGCGCGATCGTTAGGTGGCGAATTCCGCGTTCGCGCAAGAATATTTGAAACGCCTCCGACGTGAACGCCGTGCCGTTGTCGGACACGATCAAGTCGGGGTCCCCAAACCGAGAAAACGCATCCCTCAGGCACGTGACCACGGCCTCCGAGGAGGGCCCGGTCACCCACCAGGCCTCGATCCACTTGGTTTCCGCGTCCACCGCCACCAGGAAATACTCTCCCTGTCGCGGTTCCCCGAAATCCAAGTGAATGCGTCCCCAGGGCCGGCTTTGCGGCCATGCCCGGAGCGGTGCTTTGGGTGGGTCGGGCCGGCGCAGCTGGCACACTTTGCACCTTGCCACCATGGCCTCGATGTCGGCGTCGAGCCTCGGCCACCAAAACACCGTCCTTGCCATGCTCTTGGTGCGCACCACGCCCTGGTGCGCCCAATGCAGGCGGGACAACGCCTCCGCGCGCAGGGCCTTCGGGATCACCACCCGGCTCCCCCACAGGACACAGTCCCGGGTGACCGATATTTGAACCCGCTTGCGCCACAGCTCGCCCGGCTCCCCCGGGGGCTGCTGCTTAGGCCACCCTGCACGCGCCCATGCTCGCACTTGGCAGAGCTCTGGGTCTTTGTCTGTCGCCTCCGCGATGTCCTTTGCCGTGATGGCTGGTCCGTCTGGTTGCCGGTTACCGTCCAAGTCTAGGTACCCGAGGAACCCCATCGGGGGGTCCGGGGGATCCTCCCGGGGGCCCCCTACCGGCAGCCGCGATAGGCAATCCGCGTTGCCGTTCAGGTGTCCTGGCCTGTATCGCAGCTCGAACGAATACGCAGACAGAGTCAGCAGCCACCGCAGTATCCTCGGACTCATGACCGCCGGCGTCCTGCCCTTGAACAGCCCGACAAGTGGCTTGTGATCGGTCATGACGACAAAAGTCCGCCCAGCCAAATACTGGTGAAACTTTGTCACGCCAAACACGATCGCCAGACCCTCCTTGTCGAACTGGGCATAATTCTTTTCCGCCGGGGACAAGGTCCTGGATGCATAGGCAACCGGCCTCTCGAACCCGTCCACTACGTGGGCCAGCACGGCGCCGACCCCGTATGGACTCGCGTCGACGGCCAGGACGACTGGCAGATCCAGGGAGTAGTGAACCAGGACACGGTCGCTACACAGCTCGTCCTTTACCGCCTGAAATGCCCGTGATTGCTCGTCACCCCATTGCCAGGTGGCATCTCGTGACAGCAATCGCGTGAGCGGTTCGAGCAGCTCCACTCGCCTCGGTAAAAATTTCTGATAGAAATTTGCCTTGCCGAGGAAGGATTTTAATTGGGTCACGTCCTGTGGCGCTGGCGCTCGCCGCAGCGCCTCCACCTTGTGTGGGAGTGGCGCTATGCCTGCGGCCGTCACCTCGTGCCCAAGATACTCGACTTTGGCTGCTCGAAACAGGCTTTTCTCGGGTTTAATTCGTAAACCCGCATCACTGAGCCTACTCAGGACCTCGCGCAAGCGCTGGTCGTGCTCTTCCCTGGTCCGCCCCGTCACAAGGACATCGTCCAGCAACACGACCACACCGTCAATGCCCGCCAGCAACCCGTCAATGAGCTGCTGGAAACGGGGAGGGGCCACGTTCACGCCAAACCACAGCCTGTTCACCCGGAACAAACCTCGGTGGGTGTTGATGGTCAGCAAGCGCGCCGTCTCATCGTCCACCACCACCTGGTTGTAGGCCATGGTCAGGTCGAGTTTTGAAAACATTGTTCCACCCGCCAGCCTCGCAAACGCTTGGTCGAGCGTGGGCAGGGGGTACCCCTCCGGTTTGATTACCGTATTGACAGTGCTGCGATAGTCCCCACAAACGCGAACTTCCCCGTCCGGCTTGTCTACTATCACGATGGGCGTGGCCCATTCGGCTTGGTCTATGGGTGTCAAAACCCCTAGGCCTGTCAGCCGCTGCAGCTCGGTGTCCACTTTCGCCCTGCGAGCGAAGGGCACCGGCCGCGCTCGCAAATAAATCGGCGTTACCCCCGGCGGCGGCTTGATGCTCATCCTCGGCCCACGGTACGTACCGAGGCCGGGCTGAAAACATTCAAACTTGGCGCGCTCGGCGGGGGTCGCCCCCAGGGCGTCCCCGGGCTGGCCTACCGCCCCGACAAGTCCGTGCGCCGGCCGCGTGATCGGCACGGGCCCGGCCACACGGAAACCCAGCGCGTCCATCCAGAGCCGGCCGATGAGGAAGGGGCCGCGCCCTTCTGCTACCAGCAGCGGCAACGTGGCCTCCTTGTGGGCGACCCGGACGGTCACCTCACAGCTGCGGAGGCCCGTCACCGGCACGCCGGCCCACATCCACATGTCGTCGGCTACGTCCGAGAGACGCGCCTCCGGCCAGTGGCGCGCGTACTCGTCCGCCGAAATCATGCCGCACGGCGCGCCGTTGTCGAGGACGGCCGTGAACATGATTCCGTCAACAACAACAGGCACTTGATCTGGGCCCGGGTACTGGGGAGCGTTCACATTGAACAACCCATACTCCCATGCCGCTTGCGGACCCCCCACGAAGGCGACCGCACCGGCTCCGGCTCCCGTCCCGGCGGCGGGCTGCTGTGCCGCCGCGGCGCCCGACGGCGCGCCGGCTCCGGCAGCCCCGGCCCCACCAGCGGAACCGGAGGCGGGGGCGGGCCCCGACCCGTGAATCATGTTCACTGTCCGGCTGTGCCCACCTCCCGGTTTCCCTTTGCCCTTCTTGCCCTTCTTGTTGTTGTTGTTGCTACCCCCGCTTGCCCCCTCCCCGGACCGACACGCCTTTTGGATGTGGCCGCGTTTTCCGCAGCCCCGACAATCCTTGTCTTTTGCCCAGCACGTGTCAGCCGAGTGGGCCCCCAAGCAGCGGTAGCACGTGGCCTGCTGCTGTTGTTGCTTGTTGTTGTTGCCCTTGTTGTTCCCCGCGTATGCGATCATCTGCCCGGTTTCGGCCGGGCGCCGGTTGAGCGCCTCGCCCTCGGCCCGGCAGCGCGCGTGCGTCCGAATCATGTCAACCGCTTTTCGAACGTCCAAATCCGCTTCCCCGAGCAATTTCTGCTGGCATGTTTTGTCAACTACGCCTCGCACCAATTGGCGGCACAAACGCCGGCCCAAATCGGCCTCCAGAAATTTGCACGGGATGGCCAGCTGTCGGAGGTCGGCCAGCCACACGGCTACCGACTCACCCGCCTTCTGCACTCGTTGTTCAAACAAATGCTCGGCCATGTGGATCGACATCGCGTCGTCGAACTGTTCGTCCAGCAGTTTGATCAAATCGTCATATGTCACCTGGTTGCTTTCCAGCTCCCTCGGATAACACAGAGCGATCATGAGTTCGTACAGGGGCTCGTCGGCGCACGTCAACAAGGCGCGCTTCTTGGCGGCCCCGCTGACAAACCCTTGGTGCGCCAGCGCCTGCCCCAGCCGGCGCTTGTAGGTACCCCACGTACCCGGTTTCTGTTCGAAACTCGAGAAATGGAACCTCCGCGCTCGAGCCGGCGAACGGCGTGGCGACGGCTCCGGCTCAGACTCCGGCTCCGGCGTGTGCGGCGGCGGCGGCGTCTGCTGCCGCTCGCGTTCTCGCCGTGTCCGTCTGCCTGCCATCGCCTCTCGCCTCGCTCCCGTAAATCAACCCGAAAAGCAACACGCCCACGCCCTCACAGCCCCACGGCACGGACTTCCCCGCCTGCCGGTCTGCTGCCCCACACGTGTCGGATTGTTTACTCCCGGCCGAACTCGCACTGACCCGGTTACTCGCCCCGCGCTACGCTCTACGCCTCAACTCACAACGCAACACAAGCCCACATCAGCACAGCCCAAAGTACCACAAGCACATCGCAGCACAAACACAGTCACAATTCCATTCAAAATTCTGAGTCCCGTTGACAAGCCTCGCCGGTTTTCCAGCTGGCTCGTTCAGCCTCGTCGCCAAATGTTGTGTTCTCACATTGGTGGACTGACTGTGTTAGGGATCAGGGATTGCTATAAAATCATAACACTCACGGTTTGGTTTTTTCCCTGGATGTTCTCCCTGATGTGGTCTCGTCGACGGCTCGTGATAGCAATGCCTCTAGCTCCGGCGGTCCCAGCCTCCCGGTGGCGCCGTGATGGCGCCCCCTGGTGGCGACCGCCGGAACTATGGCATTGCCAACTGCCGGACACAGACTCCCTGCACTGGCCACAAGTATATGAAGGCAAATTATCATGCAGAAGATACCAGTGCTTATTCAGCAGCTTCAAACTTGGAAACAGTTTTGGTGGACTGCAATGTATGCACTTCAAGTAACGATGTCCAGACTTATCCATAGTGAACACTGTAATTATGTAAGGAAAAACAGATTCAGAAACAGCGCCACTACAAAGACAATACACAAGTTACAACACTACCACAGCTCACCTTGAAACAAAACTCAAATTGGATGTCATCAAGACATAGTGTTAAAACATTGGAATATGTCTCTAGAATAGAAAAAGCACTTATATCTTGAATAGGAAAGTGTACTGATTCAAGATGACGAGGCACAGCAAGCTACCAATAAATAAATAAATAAAAGAACATTAAATATGCACTTTAGGCTAAAGAATTTACACAGGCAACTCACCATCTATTCAAACAGTGGCTTAAAAACATCACAAGGGCACCTTTGATGGGCTGCAGTGAATGTTCTGAGTAGTGATATTCTGACTCACTAATAGTAAAATCTGTAACAATAAAAAAAGAAAAACTAACGTTACAGATTATCAGCCCCATGGGCACATAACCCTAACACGGACTGTCAAATCGAAAACATGGTTAAACACAGAAAAACAGATTACTTTCAGACATGGTCTGTCAATGTTTGCTGCTTACCACTCATTCAACGAGACGAAATAATGGAAACCCGAAGTAAATTTCAACAGCAGGAGAAACAGAATCTCTGTTTACGCTACACAACATCGACAACAACAATCCATGAAAAACTTATTGGGCTGTGTACTGGTGGTCGAATGGCATAAAGATCGATAGCCAGAATCGAGAGTTGAGAAAACGATACTGGACCATATTATGCGATATATCGAAGTTAGAATATGAATCCAGACCCCCTACTTTCGCCATTGGTAACTGCTGCTGCCCCCCCCCCTCCGATTTGAGTTCAAAGTGTTGTAATCTCACGTACCAGTCATAAACTCCCTCCTGATTATAAATCAATTTTAGGAGAGGCCTTGGCTTACATTTAATAATACTTTCATCTTCAGATTCACACCATTCTGAATCAATTGATACAGAGCTAGTAAAAATATCAGTGTAAACAGGTTGATGAAAATACATAAAAGTACTCTGTTACATTTATTATGCCTGGAGAAACAAAAATAAAAACATTGACCTTATCACTATGATACTATGCAGACTAAAGGTTCTTAGAAACCAACAGTGGTAAGTTATTCTTTTGTAGGAAAGTTTCAAACCAAATAGATTTGGGTACAGAAATGAACAATTAGTAATGGGGTCTGTACTGTATCCAATTCCTAAAATTGGCATAAATTTTGGCCACTGGTAGCACTGGCTGGAAAGTCTGAAAAAAGATAAAACTAAGATTAATAAATTTGGTTCAGTTTCAGTGACGGAAATATACATAATACAGAGAAGTACTGAGTTTTGCATACAAGTTTGAAAAAGCCATGTATATGCATTCTCAAATTTGCAAAGCAACTTACCTTAAGAGCGATATGTGCAAGGCAATAAGAATCCCAGATGTGAGCATACAGCTTGGACCAACATGGAGTAGTACCTTAAATGAAAGCAAATTAAAATGAATTAGGCTGTATAATCATCATTAAAAGCAAAATTGCAGTGGATATTACAGCCATCACACATTCTCAAGAAATGCCAGAATGTTTCCAGTTAACTGAGTACATATCGCATACACTAGCTGGTAGGCATCATACCTGGAGATGTTGTACAGCATTTTACGAACCCAGCAGGTACACATACGCTTTCAAAGTTTGACCTTGTCATTAAAAGTCACCTGAAATAGCAATACATAGAAGAATTAACATGAAATGAATAAACATTGAAAGGCTGTATACATAAAATAGAAGAAAATAAAAACATATATACCTCATAAAATTTGAAATGACCACGTCACTACTTGTGACGAGAGAACCGAATCATTGCCACAACAAAACGGCAATGTCAAAGATGTTCCAGCACCAGAAGAACAAAGCACTGCAAAAACCAAACAGACTCTCTTCAGAAACACATTTAAATCAACCACACTGATTTTCACTTCTGTATTTTACTGTGTATGTTTGCATTCTAATTCTATACCATGTTTGCAGTAAACTGGGCACTTTTTAGGTTATGGCATGTCGCAAAACAGGGAGGGATGTAATTAAGAAGAAATATCTTTAACGGTTATGAAATAGATCAAACAATAAGTATTAAAAGTTATTCGAGGGACAGAACAGTATAACCTATAACCTCTACCACACCGCACATAAACAACCGTAGTTGTGAGTCAAACAACTAAAACACAGTTCGCCGATTGGTTTCCGCGAAAACAGCAAAGGTTTAGAGGTTACACACGCCCATAAACAAAGATAATCAACCATTAGTTCTTGCTTAAATTAATTTCGGGACGGTTTGTGACAAACAGAGGAGGAGCAAAAGGGGCGGGGGCGAGGGTGGAGTAGACATACGAGTCGTTTTGCAGCCGAAATACAACTTGCAACTTACCTATCATCATGGAAGCGCACTGCAGAAACTGGAAAACGTCTGGCAAATATTCGTTTTAGCATCGCACAGGTTACAGACGGCAAAATAGTTCGTTACAATATGACGAAACAGTGGCACACACACACAGCCCGGCAGCGGCGAATCTGTCTGCTCTCTGAGAGAGAGAGAGAGAGAGAGAGAGAGACAGAGAGAGGCTCAAGTAATGGGCTTTCGGGCGGCTGCGGCCCATGGAAGCGTCTGCTCTCTGACAATGACGTCACCGCGGGCCGCAGCAGTGCCAACCGTTCGGCATTCGATTTCTCTAGCCTAACTAATGCTGCGAAATATTACAAACTAAATTAATCGAAAAAGTGGCTCGTTACTTTGTGTGCCGACGATTATTATAGATTCAAAACCTTCGAGATAACCTTGATCTGCTGTGTGATGTTTCTGAAAACGCCGTGAGACACGGACAGGCAGTGCCACCTCCACCAGGCGCGGCCCGTTTGAGAACGTGGGCTCGCCACGCTCGCCAAAGGCGCTCGTAATCGATGGACGATAGTGGAATCCGAAATTTCCGGACGGGCGGAAATAGGGGGAGGGGGGCTTCCATTGTTGTCCGCGGGAACGAACAATTTCGGACGGGTGGTGTCCTGCGCTGGATACGTATCTGACGACACATTGGCTAAAACCAAACCTTTACCTCTAATTTATATCATAGCACAAAACCAATTTCCTATCTTCCTCCACGCCCTCTAGCCACGTTCGTGCCCCAAAGATGTGAGAAGATCGAGAACTCCGACCACGTGACTTCTCATGCAGATGCTGCACCAATCAGAATGCGATATTCAGTTTTCGGTTGTTTAATTGAAATTGTCCATAGACTGGTAACAAAATTGTCCACAGACTGGTAACAAAATTGTCCATAGTGCAGTCAAAATTGATTGTCCATACCTGCATGGACAAAATTGTCCATAATGCAGCCAAAATTTATTGTCCATACCTGCATGGACAAAATTGTCCATAGTGCCAGTAACATCCATGTTGTCCGTGGATGTATGGACAAAATTGTCCATTGCTATGGACAACCGTTTTGTCCATGACTCTATGGACAAAAAAATGTCCATAGACTTTTTGTGTGTTGCTTTTGTAGGTCTGTCTTCGTCTCTGTCGCTCTCCCGACCGCAATAGCGCTGGGCGCGGGGCGGCATTAACAAGCCTTGCCTTTGTTGGCTGAGCGATAGCGAAGCCCTGGACCGACTGGGTCAAAAATGTTTTGTCTGTCTGTCTGTCGGTCTGTCTGTTTGTCCGCGCGATATCTCGATAACGGTTTGACGTAGAAAGCTCAAATTTGGACCACATCTTGCATCATACCAGAGTCAACCTCCCCTCAGGGGCACCGCAGCGTAATCGGTTTCTTAGATAATTATCAAATGTGTCCAAAATTACAAATCGGTTGGACTGCGGTGCCCCTGAGGGGAGGTTCATTCTGATATGATGCAAGAAAGATGTGGTCCAAATTTGAGCTTTCTATGTCGAACCGTTCTCGAGATATCGCGCGGACAAACAGGCAAACAGACAGACAAAACATTTTTGACCCAGTCGGTCCAGGGCTTCGCTATCGCTCAGCCAATTAGTACCGGACCAGGGGTAAAGGGTCCCTAGTAATCGATTAGCGCCCCCACAATTGAAGCGGAGGGGGTAAAGAGCTCCGAGGGATGTTACCCTATTACTTAGTCACTAGGGAATCATTACTCCCTCCTTCCCAGCCGGGAGGGGGTTAAAGGTCACTAGGAGTTTGTTACTCCCCGGTAATGTCGCGCATTGGAGAGGGGTAATCGGTCACTAGTGAAATATTAAGCCCCGTTAAAAGTTCCCTAGGTTTACGTTACCCCCCCCCCCCCCTGCAGTTGCATTGAGGCACTGTAAAGGATTGTTGTTTTTAAACGACTTTTTAAGAAAACTAAATTAATCAAGGAAACTTCGTAAAATAACGAAATTTTCTTGCGAACTATATCCAGTCATCAGGCATGTATGATTGGCTAAATTGACTTCCTCATAGTTATGATGAAATGAAGAAAACATAACGCAGCGTTATCCTCTAAAATTGAGGCTATTTGCCCTCTGTACTATGGAAGGGACCTGCAAAGTCCTCATGTTTTTCGTTAAAAAACGAAGAAATCTTCGTGAAAATATTCGTTTAAAAACGAAGGTCTTCAGTTCCCAATCAATCAGTCTTCGTTTTTAAACGACTGAATTTTTTACAGTGGGGGGTAATAAATCTCTAGATGCTTCCCCAGGAGGCCGCACCACACGTTCACTCCCCAACGCACCTGCGTGTGGGCCGCCCTGACCCAGTGGGGGTTGAGGTTGACATGCGAGTAAAAATGCATGTTGTGGCTGTTCACAACACTCCCCTCATTTGTGAATGTGCTCTCATCAGAGAACATGGTTTGGTGCATGAACTCCGGATTTTCTTGAATCCGAGCTTGAGCGCAGTGGCAATACGCAACTCGGTTTTCAAAATCCGCCCCGTGCATCTCTTGAACCAGATGGATCTTAAACGGGTGCCATCGGATCTCCTTTATTATCCGCTGTACTGACATGCTGGAAATATCCAGAGCGGCTGCGGCACCTCGAATTCCTAGTTGGAGGAAGAGAGAGAGAGAGTGGGGGGTGAGCCTCAGAGCGTGACCAAAACTTGATACCACTAGAAAAAAAATAAAAAAAGAGTAAAGGCCTCACCAGCATGAGGATTCTGTTGAAATAAAATTTCAACGGCACCTTGAACTTCATCATTGTTGACTATTGGCTGGTCTCTAGCGGGCGCGCGGTGAAGGCCCCCCTCTACTCTTAGCCGAATTTCCGCACGACGGAAAACCGCTCGGGAAGGGTGTATCCGATCAGGATACCTCTGAGCATACCGGCGCGCAGCTGCTCGAGAATTCCTGCCGCACTCGATGTACACCGCGAGCATGTCGATGTACTCGGCATCCGTAGAGAGCGGTGCCCCTCCAGCTCTTGCCGGCTCTGCCACGTTGACTACTCTAAAGTGTCTCCATAAACGCGCGCGACGAGGACTTAGACCGGGGGTGGGAGGAGGCGGGGCCGGAGGCGAGCGGTGCGTTGTAGTGCGAGTGCAGCGCAGCGACGTCTGCTACCGTCGTCTGCTTCATTCATTCTCCCGGTCCACGCGCCCGTCACGACGGCCGAGCCGCACCGGCAGCCTGCGGCAGCGGGCGAAGCGCTGTGGCTGCTACGCCGCGCCACGCTCGGCGCCCGCCCGGCTGTGGCCGGGAGCGGCTCGGCCCGGCCCAGCCGCCAGCGTCTCCCAACAGGCACCTCACGAGAGGCTAGTGTTGCGGGTCGGCCTACCTTTCCCGTGGCACGGCTGAGCTGGGACACCTGGTATATTGAGTTCGCCGAGATACTCTGCCACGGTTTCTCCCGGTTGCCTGTCCCGTGCATGGAACTGTCCAGCGCTCACAATCTCGTTGGGCATCGGTGCTAAATGATCCTCGAGCGTCGTGCACATTCGCTCAAAGGTCAGCGATTCATCGTGCAGCTCGCGACGACAAATGCCCTGGATGTACTAAAAAAATTCTTCGGAGGCGCACGACAACAGCTCGGCTTTCTGCTCCGCGTCCGTCCCGTACTTCCGCGTTTTGCAGTGAAACAAAAACCGCTGATAGTACACCGTCCACTTCTGTCCCGTGTGGGGCGAAACTTTAAAATTTTCCAGAGCCGGACGCCATGGTGCCGTTTCAGTACACCAGGTACACTCGGTGGAGCGGAAATTGCAGTACCTGTTGTAACCTGTACTCCAGACTGTCAAATAATCACTGTAGGTCTCTTTAAGAAACGTCTAAATTATTTTATTGGAATTGCCTTGCTGTCCGAATTGACATGCACCACAGCGGCCTGGGCTGTCAAGATAGGGCCAACGTACACAAGAATTAAGAAAAAGTAATTTAAAATAACAAGACTATAATAACAACGTTGGAAACATTAGAAGTTAAACTACATGGTATCAGTTGTGGCATGCATGTAAATAGGAACGTAATAAATGTAACACAAAATGGCAAGTAGTCTAGGAAACAACCAATCACAGCGAAGTGAAACAATAAAATAACCGCAGGTCAGGAGAGGCAATAGCATGTCTTTTGTTAGCAGCCATCCCTACTAGGGTAAACAATTGCTTGAACAATCACTCAGTGGCCCTCGAGTTTCTTGCTAAGCTTCTCGTCATTCTTCTTTTCACGGGCGGACTAGAAGATGAGTCACATGGAAAAAAGCAAATATCACTCAGTGATATGTTGAAGTAAGAAGTCGAGGGAGACTGGACCAGAGCCCCGAAAAGTGTGAGCCCCGAGTCCACCGAGCCCCGGTTTGAGCCCCGCCTTGAGCCCGGGCTCGAGCCCCAGGTGGTTCGAATCCCGCTCTGAGCCCGGCTTTGAGCCCCAGGCTTGAGCCCCAGGTGGTTCGAACCCCGCTCTGAGCCCCGCCTCGAGCCCCACTTCGATAACCGCACGTTTCACGGTCCTGGAACCTCCGTGTTCGTTTCAGCATTCGTATCACTCCACGCATCTTAAATTTTTCCACAGAACTTCAGAAGCGTACGCCTCCTTCACAATTTGTGGAGGTTTAAGTATTTGGCCGAAAGAGACTTTCACAGGCGCACAGTTGGTACCACTGCGCGCGGCCGTCTGGTGCATGGACCCTGCGCGAGGCTACACGAAACCACCCAATATGGCGTCCCTCCCAGCTCCTTCACTCTACTTTCGGAGAATTATTTGCGGCTCGCGAACCGACTTGCGCGTCTGAACTTTTGTGACATTCCGACGACTTGTTTTTGCATGCTCGTTTTGTTATTTGGACAGCCGAATTTGGAGGACAGCTGTAGGTTCAAGGAGATAACCTGTCACGAAAGCATGGCCCGAGCGGCGTCTGCTTGCCTCCGTCCTGGCAGCCGTGTCGGGTCCGTTACGATTATAATGCCGTTGAGGTTACAATTGATTACAATCCGGCGCTCAGCATCGACTCCATTCAGCCACGTTCTCATGCTCAAAACTGCATGAAAAGATGGTTATTGTGCTGCCCCCGTTACGCCGTTTAATCGTGACTGTCCAACAGTTATTTCGAAACACGTCGTGAGCATTATGGCCTAAAGGAAAGGAGTCCAATTCTCATCTCAGGCCACGGCCGCGGCGAACAGTATCATTATCTTGCTCATCTTAGATTTTGAGGAGGCCTCAAAGCAAACACTCAGGTTGCGTGAATTACTGAGACGGGTGGTGTTGGAGACTACTGGATATGTAGGGGGGAGAATAAAATATATTCAGTTACTATTGGGAAGAAACGGAAGTAATACTCTTTATTTTAAATGTGACATGAAGGTAGAAGGCAAATGGTTCTCAGGAGACGAGTTGAACTATTGGCTAAGGTTGGTCGATCGTACTACGCTGTAACATGGGAATAAAAATGAAGAACCGTTACTGCTCAGCACGAAGACAACTCGTTGGTAAACATAGACTTGCCCACCTATAACAAAATACACTTATTTTATCAATTACGATCAACAAATTCTATGGAATAAAATAATGAGGTAAAGTTTGTTAATATCTTAGGCTTGAGCATAGAAAGGGAATGCAGAAGAACATGGGACTTACCAGACAGTAGCGTCTAAACCTGCGAAACAAACTAAAGCGAATGTCTGATATGGAGTAATTTTGCAGAAAATTCATTGCAGCCTTGTAAGATGTAAGTAGTTCCTCTTTCCTCCAGTAAATGACGCACTAGTAATTGACAAAAGTACATCTTTTTGTGCACCTTTGCACAACTTCGGGCTGGTGAAACTTTATTGTGTCTAGCTGCCAGATCCAGGTGCTGGTTTCAATATGTTGATACCTTGATGTTAATTTCTCTCAGACATGTCTAATCACCTATTACAAACAGACCCCAGCTAACAAAACCTAACCCATGCGCGTTCATGCGACCTATCGTCAACCCCAGTGTACCAGACTGGCCTAGCCCGACCACAATCTCAGAACATGACACATTAACACTGGTAAGGAGTTGCAGGCCAATTGATCACACAGAGGGGGCTGCTACCCAATTAGTCTGGTCAACAAGGTACCCGTCCTTGCCCCTAGCACAATAATGCGATAGAAGCGTGAACAGTTTTGGAGAAATAAAATGAAACGTAACAGCTACTCGACCAACTCGACCCACCCCTGGTAAGGAGTGGGCACTCGACTCCATCGTTGCACAAATAAAAATAGTGTTGGAAACTGTTCATCTAGAAGCCTCCTGCGCCCTCCTGCACAAGCATTAGGACAACGTCAATTTTTTTTAAAGAAAAGAAAAAGACTTCGGACCAAATAATAAATGGAGAAGAATCATTATGACAGCTACTACGGAACATGTCGACATATGAAAATCCACAGGAAATAATAAAGCCTTTACAGCAGCACTGTGAATTGTGACTCATTACGGCGCTTAAATAAAATTAGACAACAATAAATAAAGAAAAACTTTAAGAATATAAGAATGTTCTGACCCAAATCGCGACTACAGCCCGGGCCGAGACCATGCTAACTTGTAGTTAGATTCGGTAGACTCGCCGAGCGTAACGGGCAAGAATGGAAGTGGATTAAGAACTCAGCTCATCTTATCTCCAAGATTTAT